>VYZT01053517.1:29106-53523 GCA_013400735.1 Pomatostomus ruficeps
GGGGGGGGGGGGGAATGATGAATTTATATTTAACTGAGGTTGTGTATAACAACTTTTTACATCTCTTTGAGGCACAAAATATCGACCAGGTTCTTGTGCACTTAAATGGACAAACATGGAAAACCAATGTGGCTCCATAGGTTTTGTCGCTGCTCCATCTCTACATGGCAGGGTGTCCACAGGTCTCAGCTGCATGCTTGAACTTGCTTGACTGCTTGAACAAGCAAGATGCACTTAGTAAAGGGATGCAAAAATTGCTAAATTATGCAATAAGGAGAGGTTTTGCTTTAGCTGAATTTGATATCAAACTGTGGATTTATGCTACAGGTTTTCTCCAACTTGATGAATCAAGTGGAGGGAAAGGATCCTAAAGAAGAAAGGCTTAGGATAAATATCCACACATCTAACTGCATGCATTTCCATTGCTTGGTATTATCACCAGGCTAGAGGGCAGCAAACGTTGCAATTTAAGCTATGGACTCTGTTTCACCAGTATTACCTGTCCCCACAATTTAAACTTCATAACATTGAAGAGACAGGAAGTGACCATTTAGACCACTCACTCACCAGTCCCAAGTCACTCCATTTAGCACAATCTCCAGTGATTCACTCAACTTCAAAAGTCTCAAATACAGATGAAGTGTTAATAGACTAAAATAGAACAGAATTTGGAATTGATTTTGTCTATGTGACACAGCGTGAGAGTGTACATATACACATGCCAGTAGTTTTCCAAGACACACCCACTTTGATCCATTAGGAAATTGATCCAGTGTGCTCAAGAGAGTGGCTTGAGTTAGCCCAAGTAACCCATTTGTGTTATCATCCCTCTTGAGCAATTCCCTGGATGTAATTCATGGAACTGCAGACCAGCTATTAAATCACAATGCTACTCTCCAGAGAAACCTTATGCAGACTGAGCCCATAACAGAATGAGTCAAGTGGTCTGCCTATACACAGCCAAGCTGGGCATTCCCTATTACCTAAAATGAAACCTGTAGGCACATTGGATTTGGTAGTGAACTGCACAGTATTTTATTAAGATATATTTCACTGGAGATGGACAGAAGCACTAACAAAACACAAAAGGGAGTTTCTCATCACCACTGGTGAAGACGCAGTAAAATATTAAGGTAAAGCAAGATGCAATTGCATCAACAAAATAACACTTAGAAAATTCAAGGGCATTGGCAATTGGAAAGTTGTAGCACGGGTCAGGCCGAGTAGGCCGAGGAGCCAAAAGGAGAGCCAAATGAAAGACCACACAGAGACAGCAAAGGAGAGGGCAAAAAGAGAGAGGGCAGAACCCTCTGACCTTTATTTATATGTTTTTACAAATCACCGTGGATTGGAGGTAGAAATCATTACCTCTCAATTCCATTGGTCAAAGCATCTGTCTATCATATTTCTCCACCCAGGATAGTGGAATGATAAACAACAGAGACAGTTAACAAAACATAGATAGTTGTCAAGAAACCATGGCCATGTTTACAGCAGAATGTGTGAGAAAGTATCACAGCAAAGAGAAACACTGAGAAACTGCAAAACTCAGGACAACAGAAAGTGACATTTAATACAATTGGGCATACAATTAGGGAATGTGATTGACCAGTGGATGCACCCAAAGAGTTAAGTCATTGCTCCTTATGCTCTTCATTAAGAAGAAGAGTCAGAAATTATCATTACTAATACACTAACAAAATAGGCCAACTTACACTTTCTGACAAGATATTTGTATCATCCATCATACATCTCTACTTTGCCATAGGTGAGACTTTCAGCTCAGCCTTTTTTCCATAAGACTAACATTCTACTTAGGAGTAACCCAGCTCCACATGTATAAAACTGATATTTGAGGCACAGAGTGAGGTCTTAAATCTGTCCCCTGTATACCTCTAACTCCTGTGTCTTTGGCTGGCTTGGGAAGTAAGTACTGGTACTTTGTCCTCTGAGATTTCCCTTCCAAGAGCCTTCATTTCATCCCAGAGCGGGCCAGGAAAAGCATTCTCCAAAGCCCTTTCCTATACTAAATGCCTTCTCAATTTTTTCTTAAGCCAGTGGGAGTTCCCACAAATTTCTATGGAGGTTGTAGATCCAATCCCAAAAGCCCAGCTTTGTTAACACTGTGCAGCTGAACACAAGGCACATCAGCCATCCCCTTGAAGTCTACTTTATTTAATTACCACTGTTAACTGTCTAAAATGCTGTTAGCTTAGAAAGAACTTCAGGAAAGTGAGGTGAAGAAGCTTACAAATGATCGTGATGCATGAGGAAGCAGAAGAGACATTGCATCTAATTAGGTACTCCTGAGTCTTTATACAACATTATATATGCACTTACCCACAAAGAAAGCACATTCTATGCTCCTCTTCATATCATATTTCACTCTAGCATATGAATAATCTGATATGCCTGTAAGCAGAGTCCAGATTCAAGAATATTACAAAATCGCACAGATACGGTAATAATGAAACAAAACTCCTAAGCCAGAGAAAAACCAGCTGTGTGTAATTCATTATGTCACAAGACTGTCATGTTGCTCAACAGAAAAGCCTGCCTTTTTCCTGGCTTTGATCAGACCCTTTTGCTGCCAGAAATCACACAAAACCTATAGCAAAATGTTGTGGTGGAACCTCAAGAAGGGCTCGGTCGTTGGTGGTTGGATTCCAGGGTTTGAAAGGGCCCCCTGTCACACTGGGGGGAAAAGACCCTTTATCTCCCATCAGCTTGGGCTGAGGCAGCCGGTAACCTGACTCTGCCTACCCTGGCAAACCCCTCACCTCACCCCACCCCCTCTCCGTCCTGCCTATTGACCCTTGGACCTTCACCCTGCCCCTGCCTTATCTCCCTGGCTTTGTATCCTTTATAAGGCCATGCCAAGGCTGGCCAAACCCTCTTTCATCCCTGGCCCCCCCTTCAGTGACTGGAATAAATGCCATATGAAGGAGCCCTCCGACTCTTTGGCTGGAGATGTGTGAGCTATTCCGGCTTCTGAGGGTGAGATTTAGTGCCTTTCCAGTGGCAAGGGTGCGTGTGAAGTGTGCCTGCTTCCATGCAAGGACATGGCTGCATCTCTCTTTCTCCCCCATCATGGGACAGAGATGTAGCTGGGCACGCAGCAGCTTCCACCTCCCCCAGCCCCCAAACACGCTACTATAGCAAAATATAAATTATGCTTCAGGACATCATATATCTGTCTTGCAAATGTAACCTGACTCAGGCATGTCCAAGAATAAAGGAATATGCAAATGTACACCCACTGGTAGTGACATGACAAATCTACAGTTCTGCTGGAGCAGAGCATCTCTCAAGCACAAGTTCTGGCAGCACCACCAGCAGACATGTCTATGGGCCACATCCTCACTCTGGTACTGATTAGTGTAATCCCTTTACTGCAGGACAGCTCTGCAAAAGAGCCCCAGAGGAGCCTGTGGTTTAACAGGGCCTGTGTGCTAAGTGAAGGCAAGAACCAGTGGACAGGAAAAGCACAGGGCTGTAGCAGCCAGTTCATCATACTTGAATGAAGGACTTGCTCTTCTTATATACTGCCCTTCACAGCTGCCATGCCTTCGAGGCATTTTCTCTGCTCAGGAAGAGCTGTGCACAGGGACATGACACCTCCCCCATGGTGGCTGGCTATGATCCCATCACTGCTGTGTGGAGCATTAAGGTCAATATGCCTGTAACCATAAATACTGAAATACATTTTGCTAATGATCAACCATCATCACTGTGCAAAGACAAATGTGTTCACTGCTCACTCCAGGAGTGCCATAGCATTGCTTTTAGAGGAAAATACACTGAAGAACCCAGACTTCTTGTCCCTGGAAATAAGCCATGTCTTCATGGCCTAGTCACCTCTATAAATACAATGAAGTATGGTAAATACATCTGGGATTACATTAGACACTGAGCAATTTGGGAAGATTGGTCGACTGTGGAAATCCAAAATGGTCTCACTAAAGCATCTTAAGTGGTACTAGCTAAGCTAGCTAAGCAGGCTGGAGCCCACATTTCAATGCACAATACCATTTTATATGGGAACTCACTTTGCAAAACTGTCCAGGCTCAATGTTCATTGCTAGACTGCTTGATGATTTACTGTGTCATAAATTGGAACTTCTTCTAGTACCCTTTGCATTGATGATGTCATTTGAAGATCACTTCTCTTTATGGTTGGTATATGCAGTAAAAAAATTTACGGTGTTTATATGTCTCCACCAATGGCTCTTACACACAACCTTTAAGATCCAAACACTGTTAGAGGGTGGGATTCACCTCACTTAACCAATATCTCAAAGCCTTTCTATAGGGGTTATTCTTCTATAGAAAACAAACAAAAAAAAGAAGAGGCATGTCCAGATCATTAATCTTTCCACATAGCTCAACCACCTACTTGATGAATCCAAGCCAGGATGAAATCACATACTTATCTGATAAAGCCATAGATGTTCAGCAGGATAAGATAGGACAAGACAGACTTGAGAGACCTCTGCCCTGTAAGCAACATAATTTAGAAGGGGAGGGGGTGTATTAAGATGATACATATCTGTGGGATTTGCTGTGTCCATAAGGTCTCGTTGGTGAACGGTCGGGACAAATGGAGATCTCTATGTTTAGGTTTTAGAACATGAGGTTTATTGTAGAAGGCATGGGGAAAGAAAGGCTTACGAGGAGCTGCAGGACACAGCTCCAAGCAGGCCAGAGAAGTGAGGGAGAAGAGAAGGAAGAGAGCAGAATAGAATGCAGAGAGCAGAACAGAATGCCCAGAATGAGCATTTACAATACAATAAATCATCTTCTGTGTTGAATATTCTAATTTCCATTGACCAATCTAGAATAAGCTACAAATCTTACAACATTTGCCTACAGCCTATAAGAATCATTGCATTAGCCTATGGTGTTACACTTTAAACTCTAAAAGTTGCTTTTTGGACCCTCCAATGGGTTTGCAGGGTCTCCTCTGACCCTTGGACCTGTTTGCAAGCCGAAGGCATTGTTTAATCAAATGGGGATTACCTCCAGTCGGCTATACCATTGTTTTCCAGTTGTTCAGTAACTGGGGTTGGGTAACACAAAGCTTGTCTTCATTTCAATCTCACTTATAGTTTTTGCCAGGTAATCATATCTATACGGTTTCCCTATTCCAGCTTCCCCAACAACATCCACTTTATGTATATGTTTATAATTGGTTTAATCCAACTTGCATAATATATTAATGAGATTTTCTCTTCAAGCTTCACTTACCCTGGAAACACAGTGAAACAAGAATAAGTGAAAAGACCTGAACTTGAGGCATTTATGAGGCTAAATCACATCACAATTCTCAGGCTTCTGCAGATGCAAGCCCCGTAACAAGGAGAGAGAAGCAGTGGAGGTGGATTTATCCTAGTATTGTCCAACTCCACAAGTACACCTGTCCTGCCTCACTGAGCTTTGGGGTAAAAGTGCCCCAGGAAGGGTTTACCCATTTTCACCAGTAACAGAGACTTCATCACAGGCATGATGAAAATCTAGACACCGTGTCCCACAAAAGCCGCTGAGGTCAGCTTCAGTTGCAGGGAATATTTATAGCTCCCATCTCATGGGAGGAGCATGCAATTTAGGCAACACAGCAAGTGGAGATATCCACATTTCTGGGTGCTGGGGTACCCCACTTCCCTAGTATCTTGTGGGACACCAGCAGGAACACCAGTCAGCATCTCATCCCAAGTCCAACCTCTGCATCCACAGCAAAAATTAAACCAATTGCACAACCATCCCACCTCTTTAAGTCCCTGTAGCAAAATGAGTAAAACAGGCAGCTACTCTATGTCATTTTTATTGTACATAAAAAGAACCCATTACATTTATTTGTTACTTTTTGTTGCTGTCACAAATGCCTAAATAATCCTTCAGTGTTTAGAAACAAGCCACTACGGAGCAGTGAGATACATTTCTTGTAATTACATGATTCTTCTAATTAATTTTTGTCAGGAAATTTCAAAGTAAAAATCTCCAGCTAAATGGTCCCCCCCTCCTCACTTCCCTCCAGCCAACAGACACATTCCTGAGCCTTGTTTAAAAAGCTAATTTTCTTTTTGCCTAGTTGAAATAAAGTGGAATTGTAACTGAGAGTGGGTAGAAAGGAGAGAACATTGTCATTAGACCACATTGTTTAAATCAACCCCTAACAAGCATTTCATTTCATTTGGGTCATTAACTACATTTGAGTGAAAAATGTACTTTGCCTGCCTGGCAAATTGGTTGGTGGCCAAATGCCTCTAACAGGAGACTTGCCTAGGTGGAACCCAGAGACCACAACACAGGCACACAAATTTTACAGGTGAGAACCTTAATCATGAAGGAAACACATTTTCAACAAGCATCCAAAAAGTTGATGCTTATCAAAGACATACACAAAATTTGATATTTACTGATCTATGAGGTTGTACAGCCTGAGGCAGTATTCTCATAATTTATTCTATTCTCCCCTGTAACACAGATCACTGAATGTCATAGAGTAATTCAGATGAGATAGCCTGTAATTAGGGATTAATGCTATCAACTGCTGGATGCACTTGTGACATGTGATACCCAGTTGATTTTACTAGAACAGTTTACCATATCCCTGGATAAGCCTGAAACAAATCCATTTGAACAGTCAACCCCCTTTTTCCAAACCACACCAGGATTTGGAAATAGTTTACTTAGTTTCTCTCTTGCTGCAGTCATTTGCAGAGTTTCAGAGCTACCACCTCGTCCCACTCTGATTCCCAATACCTCACATAAAGCAAGTCCATCTTCCCAATGTCTCCACACAGCAATGCCCACCTGCTCTGCAAGGCTCCTTACAGCTCTCCTTCAGCTCCTTATCTTGTCAACAGACTACCAGGGAACTGATCTGCCAGATGCTCAGCAGCAGCCTCATTTGCCCCACCTCTTTAGTGGTCCACAGCAGACTGTCTCTAACAGAATTCCTGTTCTAAAAACCCACACCAGGAGCCCTGCAGATACACCATAACCTCAGTCCAAGTATACGCTGCTCCCACATGGCCATGTCCTCCCTGGATGAGCTGTAACTCTTCTATCAGGACTCTATCCATGGCCATTTTCTACCAAGCGTCTGCTACAGCTTCTAAGTTATAACATTGATTATAACACACAAGACCAGAGGTTTCTCCTTTTTGTTCCTGGTGCTGACATACCTAAAACATTTGACTGATTGACCCATTAATTTTCTTCTTTTGACAATTATCCCTCAACTTCTCCCAGTTCTTGCTCATGCCAGTGGTTTGATGCATGACTATCCTCTGCCAATCCTATTTTCAGTCCTTCCTCTGCAGCAGCAAAACTCTCTTCATTGTCTGTTTCCGGCACTTGTGGTTCCACTGGGACAACACATAACATAGGGACAGTGTCTTGCATTGTATTTGGTCCCTGCTACTCCTGATCTCATCTCTTGCTGCACATCATATTAACTGCAGAGATGCTTATTTGAAACAACCCCAAGCTATTTTGCACTGATAAACCGGAAGTATTTTTATTTAAACCTAAAATCAATTTATATTATATAAGAAAAAAAAAGGTCAGGTAGATACTCCATTTATCACTATTACAAAGGGCTGTAACACAGTGATGAAAAGAAAGAGAAATTAATTACAAGTCAGACGCTGCAATAACTCTCTCTGTAATTGTGACAAAAAATTTAAATTAACATTTCTGTCACCAAGAGAAGTTTGATTAATTTTACAGTAGTGGAGATGCTATCACCTTAATATTGGTGGGTAAGGAAATTTTACTATTTGCAATTTAGATGTAGATCATTTCTTTAAGACTCAAAAAGTGCCTGCGAGGCACCTTCACACTTTATTAACAGCTCAATCAGTGCCATGCTAGAAATTATTAGCCAAGAAACCGTGTAGTAAATACATCTAGACTAGCAAACCTGCAGAATAAGAAGTACATGATAATATCCAGACCCCTACAAGAGAAACAGCCTCTATCCTGCTCTCCAAAGCGACCACTGCTACCCAGCTGCCTGGTATGGCACTCTGCCTTCAGGGAAACAACACAAATACCAGGTTTTCTGATAGATTTGTTTTGTTTTCTGGTTTTAAGCCTCTGCTTGACTGCAAAGGTAGAGGGCAGAGAGTGACATCACACCCTGCCATAGCAGCAGCCCCATGCCCTGGGTGCCATACAAGGTGCTGGCTTCCCTCTGGGGCTGATGGGTGCAAGAGGTGGGAGGAAGAAGGGCTGCTGAGGAAAGCTGCTGCTGACATATGGCAAGTAAAATGCAATAGGAAAGAAACTGAGGCAAGCAGGGATTCCCATGCTGTAGGACTGAGGGCTCACGTGCTCTGAAGCAGCCGCACGTGAGCACAGTGTGCAGCAGCCAGACAGGCCTCCTGTTCCCAGCCCATAGACCTTGTTGGGGTCTGTTTTGCTTTCCTCAGCTTTCAGTCCTCACAAGACCCTGACTAGAGTCGGGGTCCCAGACAGGACTTGGACATGCACAACCACTGGTATCCTGGAACACCAGCAGGCTTTGATATTAAATACCTCATAGAGAGACCCTGGCCAGCCCTGCTTCCTCTGCAACCTGAGCAGCACAGAGCTCCATGCAGGACAGGACATGACCCAGGCAGCCTCTCCACTCTAGCTGGGAGCAGAGGCACCCTTTCATCTCAGCCTTGCAGCTTCAGGCATTGCAGAGAGCAGCATGAGAGCAGGGAAGGGCAGCACTGCCTTGGGATCCCCTCTGGGACCACTCATGTCAACAGACCAAACATCCCTGTCTGCACTGTGCCTAAGAGGTGAAAATTCATGTATTTCTGTCCCCTGAAGACCTTCCCCACCTCCAGCACACACAGGAATAGAGGAGGTGACACAGGGAGTGCAGGAGCCCCGCAGTCAGGCTCTGTGAGTGACACCCGTCTCCAGCCTTTGCTACCAGAAAACTCATGCAAAAGGCCAAAGATATAATGCAAGAAAGTAAGGATCAGACAGAAACTCTGGGAAGCTTTCCCAGTTTTTCTCTGCACTATTTAGAAAGGGCCATTAATTTTTTCCTTTTATAAACACAGTGAATGATAAAAATCTGAGAAATAAAATGAGCCTAATGAAAATGTATTGGTTCTAAGGCAATCAATGCCATTCAGCTTACAGAGAAAGGGAAACACAACTCCCATCTGTACTCTGCTCCCTGTATTCAACAAGGCTGACTGTTTCCAGCATGGATCAATGAACCATTCTTTAGGGGAAGTAAACCCAATGAACAGCATTCATCTCTCTCCTTCAAAATTAAACAGACCCACATGGGAAGGTTCAAGAATGCTCTCAAAACTGCAAGTCTAGGGAAAGCTGGAGCAGTTGAAGTTTCTCTGCACATAACAGTGTCTAATAAACCACAATACTTGCTGCACCCAGAGACTGAACAGAAAGAAGCTGAGACTGTGCTCTTGGATCAACTCCTCTGCAGCACAGAGGCAACACTGCACTATAGTGCAGGGGCTCCTGAAAGTATTGGAGTGAGTAGGGGAGAAGGAGCTTTCTAATGCTGTCAGCTTGTAAGCAATATTAAACAGTTGATACAAATTTTTAACTGAACTTCTTTAGAGTGAAGTTAAAGGTGGGAGGGGAGTGTGTAAAGGAGGAAAAAAAAAGAGGATGGAAGGCAGGAAGGAAAGCAACATTAGGGTAATATAACCAAAGCAGTGAACTCATCATTCAAAGAACTTTAAAATATAGGACTTTGCCTTAAAAAACTGAAGATCCTTACAAGATATGCTATGAAAAAAATATTTACTCCAGCAGTTAAGACATCCCCAAAAACAGGCAGGAGCTGACACTGCCACAGTCTGCTACAGACAACTCTGTGGCTCCAAAGCATTTTTGCTGGAGGAAGAGAAAGAGGAAACTGTTCCGTCAAGTGCCAGGCCCTTTCCTGAGACACATCATCACAGCCTCTGACAAACGGTAACTCCAGGATGGCTGTCAGAGGCTGTCACTGGGAGTGCACAAGCAGCCAGTGAAATCCACCATGATAGTAACAGACATGGGGCAGCACAAGGTCCCCAAAACACACCCATTTTAGTAATTAGAAAGCCAAAGAAAGGACAGGCTGGCCAAGGAGGTGAACTGCAGCAGCCACATAACAAACATTTATAGCGAATGGCTAAGGTAAGGCCATGTCCCTTCCTCTTCTTGAACTGACACAAAATTTAATGGGAGATCTTTATAAGGGTAGGCTATGGAAAGGGGCTCTGAAGGCTGTTTCCAATGACATTTGGAAGTAGTCAACAATTGTTGCGGTGTGCTGTTGGCCAGATTTCTGTTTTTCCTCGTGGCCAGGCACTGCTGTCTCTTCCCCCCACCTCAGTATCTGGTTTCCCCCCCGGAGGGCTCTGTATTTGGCAATCCTATACAAAGCCCGCCAAATTCAAATCCAGCACTCCTACCTCATAGGATGTTTGTAACCCACCCGCCCCCCCCCCCATGTTAGTGTATATTAACTGTAACACGCTGTGCTAGCGCTTCCCCAGCACAACCCCGGTGCCGAATAAACCATCTGGGAAAGCCCCTCCGCCTCATCTCTCCTTCCTCAGTGTGCCTGTACTATCAGTGGGTTGGGTGAAACCTAGCTGGAGCTTTGCCAGCCCTCCTGTGCCTTCAGAGCAGCCCAGCCAGCCCCTGGAACCGGGAGCGAATGCCCGGTGCCTCCGCCGAAGGCATTGCGGCAAAGAATAAAAAGAGGAAATTATAAAATACTGATACCAGACTGGCTGCAAAACTTAAAAGGTGGAATTTCTGCATGTTCTGAACATTGTTGCAAGCTAAGGAGAAACAGTTGCCCTCTGAAAAACAGCTGGAAAAGCAGATATGGAGAGCAGAGTGAGTGTAAGAAGATAATTCCACTGTAGCAGTGTATACTGCAGTCTGAGCTGCAGATGTCAATAGAACTGGACCATCCCAAAAGGACCAGTACTGGGAACAAAACACAGCACAGTCCTACCAACTCCAGCCACCAAAAGCATTTACCGAGGTATGAGGTCAGTATCATCAGGCAACTAAAACCGTTGTTCCTCAAATTGTTCCGGTAGCTTTATGGCTGAGCTGTGCCTTGCGACCAGGTGCTGCCAATATCCTCCAATGAGGAGTTCCTGGCTGGCCAGTGATAACGTTGTTGCCAAGACAATTTGGTAGGGCCTTTCATTTACACTAAAACCTGCAAATACTCCCCTTTAGTGCTTTGGTAACACACAGAAGAAGTGGACAGGCCCTGGTGACAACATCCCCTCCTCACCTCTGCTCGACTAGATACCTTTTCCCAGTAGCTGGTCGCTGCCACAGTATAAGAGAAACATGAACTAATAATCCTCCAGTAAGTAGTATTTGACAGATTAAATACTGCCTTGAGCTTTGTTTCTTCAGCAGAGTTATGAAAAAATAACTTTCACTGGAACTAGCATTTTGTGGTAGCTTGCAAAGTGACTGCCTGCCCACCGAGTGTCTGCTTTGGAGCACATCTGCACTTGGCAAGGAATCCCTCTGACCCATCAGATCTATCTCCTGCTCTCATGGCACTGCATGTCATGGTTTGACCCTGGCCAAATGCCAGGCACCCATGGCAGCTGCTCACTCATTCCCTGCTTTGCCACAGCTGGGCAGAGCAGGGAAGGAGAAAGGGAAAAAAAAATTTAACACAAGGGTCCATGAGATGAGATAAGGAACCAGGAGAAAATGCTCCAAGGACAAAACAGGCTCAACGTAAGTTGCAAAGTGAAATTTATTACTACCAGAGTTAGAAGGAGGATATGAGAAGTAAAATAAACCTTTAAAGACACCTTTCTTTTCTCCCTCCACCCCTCCCTCCCTCCCAACAACAGTGGGAGGGGGGACAGGGTGTGGTGGTTCAGGTCAGTCCATCTCCAGAATCTCCTTCTCCTGCCTAGGGAGAGGAGTCCTTCCTCTGCATTGCCCTGGGGTGTGGAGGCCAGTGCACCCCCACCACAGGGGCAACAGAAGGTGCATTGGTGGGATGAGCCCTATTTCAGTCAATGCTCTCCTGCTTAGGGAGAAAAGAAGACCTCCTCCTAAGATACCTTGCATTAGTAATTTATGTTAATTTCTGTACCCCAGTTGGCCCGTTAGCCTCACCTCCCAGTTGTCAGTTCCCTGCCTGTCATTCCCTGGTTAACACCCCAGTTCTGGAAAGTTCTGTTTTACTCAACACCCCGTTGGTCCTCCTCCCTCAGCCACTCCCTCAGTCTGTCTCCATTTGCCCGTGCACCCTGGTCCTCCTTTGTGCCACCCCTGAGACCTCAGTTTATTGGCCCCTGTAGCTCTGCCCGCCTCTGTATAAAACCCTATGCACACCCATTGTGAGGGGTCTTCAGTCTCTGGCACCTTCAAGCACAGTCAGATTAAACTGCCTTGGAATACCAAACCGAAGATCCTTCCTGCTTTTATTCATCAGTCTGAGCACTGCATTGCTGAGCTATACAGCTCAGCGATAGCTGTCGCGGGTAGGGGACAGGAGAAGCAAAGCCGAGCGGGCCGGTGGGGCCAGCCCGCTCCTCAGACACCACCACTTCCAGCGACCACTCTTGCGCTGCTGCCAGCTCTCGTGGCTGCGCAGACCTAAGCCCTCGCGGCAGACCTGCGCCACTTGAAACATGCCACTTGAAAGGCGCCACACTGCCCCGCTTGAAACCGTGGCGGCACAGGAGTGGCAGCAGAACCACTGCCGCACCCGATCTGGAAAAGCCACAAAGCGGCGCCTGGCAATCTGGGCTTTGGGAGATGCTCCCAAGTCTCATGCAGTCTTAGAACTGCCGTCCCACCCCATGGAACCAGTGAATCACTGGGGTCCCTCCCACGAGAGACAGTTCTCTGTGAACTTCTATGGTGTGGGTTTACTTGTCCACGGGATGCAGTCCTCCAAGGACAAACTGCTCCAGCATGGAAGCAAAGGGCCCCCCTCTCTCCAACCGGGTCTCCCACCTGGACTGCAGCTTCCTCCAACATCCACCCGCTACAGCGTGGGCACCTCCCCCACAAACTGCAGGTCTCTCTCAGTCTCTCTCTCTGGGCTGCGGCTTTCTCCGACATCCACCCGCTACAGCGTGGGCACCCATGGGCTGCAGGTGGGTGTCTGCATCCCTCATGGACCCCATGGGCTGAAGGGGCACAGCTGCCTCACCATGGTCTTCACCATGACCTGCAGAGGAATCTCAGCTCCAGAGCCTGGTGCACCTCCTGCCCCTCCTTCTCCACTGACCTTGGTGTCTCCATGTTGTTTCCCTCACATGTTCTCACATCCTCCTCCCTCTCTGGCTAAAAGCAGCTGCATGCACCCTTTGTTTTGATTTTTTAAAAAAATGTCATTACATAGGCGTAACCAACCTTTCTAATTGTCCCAGGCTTGGCCAGTGGCATGTTCCATCATCTTCAGAGCCATCAGAGATTGGCTCTGCTGGACGTGGTGAAGGCTTCCTGAAGCTTCTCACAGGAGCCATCTTTATGGCCCCGTCCCCACTACTAAAACCACAACACTGCAAAACCAGGAGCTAAGATCTAGTGCTCCAGCTGTCCTGCAGGGATGACCATCATGAGAACAGAGCACAGTTTGTGTGATACAGAGGCTGGTTTTAATGTTCTGGAATTAAACATTACAGCACAATTGCAGTTTCACCCAGAGGACTGATAGAGTCATCCCCAAGGAGGGAGACTAACAGAGGGCAAGATGCTGTACATCTACCCACATAGCAAATGAAAGAAGAAAAAAGTAGAAGAAATAGTACGATTCTTGTTTTGAGAGCTAAAGACCCATTTAGGACTTATCAATGACCCAGATGAGCTACACATTGTGTGACCTGGAAAGATATGAGGCTTTCCAAGAAACTTACTATCTCTGGACAAACAGATGTCACAAAGTACCCAGCTTCTCTATTACGTGTTTTTTTCTTCCTCCTCATCTCCAGCAAGAAGTAGTTTCTCAGCTCAGGCAGCAGCCACAGAGAATCAGTTGAACCTGCTTATTGAGAAAATACTTTCAAAGAAACAACTGATTCCTTATCCTAAAGGATGCACTTGGGAACTATGCACCATCTGTGAATTAGATCCAAAAGTCCTCTAAAACTTCATGTCTTTGAATGGTAAAGCCTTTAAGAGGGAAGAAAAAAAAAAAAAAAGAAAGGAAAAAAGAAGGAAATCCTGGTTCAATAGCATTGCTAGCAGCAGTTTACCTTTGACTACTGAGGGGAAAAAAAGAAAATCATTAAATGTATCTCTCACAGAATCCATTTTACAAGCTAATGTCACTTTGCTTTGCTTTCAATCAGAGATTAAGGTTAATCTTCAGAACTACTGGTACACATGCAGACACGGTGAAAAAATGCAAATAATTCCACCAAGGAGGCACAGAGAAGAAAGCTCTTTTTTCACCAGAAATCTATTATACTACATTAAAATGCATCATCTGCATTATACTACATTAAAATGCATCATCAGCCCTCCACTTCAGGATGCTGAAGTACAGCTGGGAACAGGCAGAAGCTCATAATACAGCACCATGAAAGCAAGTCACAAATGACTGCACATGTAGCTGTGTTCAGTGGGGGGAGGGGGCAGGGAGAAAATATGGGCACATGCTTTAAGTACTTGTCAAATACTGACCTAAACACACCTCATTTTCTGCCCATTGTAAGAGCTCTGCAATAAACCTGAATAAATGCAGAAGGGTCCATATATGAAGATACAATCCTCATGGTGTCCTGCAGCACAAACAAGCAGTGACCACTTCCCAAACCCTTCATGGAGTAGTTTGACTCCCTGGGAATGAACACCAACTCCCAGCAAGAGACTAAATGATGCACACAAAAATATCACCTCCCAAGATTGCTGTATGCTAGACACAGTTCCCCCCCTGCATCGAAGGCAGCTGTCTGACCCCATACTAGCAGGAAGTAGACAGCCACCATGAAGTCCAGGATTGCATCAGTAGGTTTCTCCTGAAAGAGACTGGCAGCTTTATTCCAGAACTGGGTTCACAGCAGCATCCTTAACAAAAACTACCCAAGGTGCAAGGTACTGATGGGGAAAAGAAAAAAAGAAAAAAAAAAAAAAAAAAAAAAAAAGAAAAAAAAGAAANAAAAAAAAAAAAGAAAGGAATAAATTTTAAGTTTTAATTATTCCAATTAGAAAACTGTCCTTAAATCCTGTAACACAGAGACTGGATTACAGTCCTTTCAAATACAAGGTCCTAAAAATCAATGGACTTGAAAGGGATGTGTAACAGGTCGGACACACATGGTGAAGAACACACTAAGGGACAAGCCACTTCCATCCCTTAATGCCAAGGTTTTCTGTCCTGGCCCTCAAAAGGTCTTCAGAGACCATCTTCAAAAACATCCCCCAACTGGTTGAACTTCAGCTGTGCCCTAAACTGTCCCATCACTGGAGTCAGATGCTGCTGCCAATACCATTCCAAAGCTATTGTTCCTCCCTTATTTCTCTTTCTCCTCACTTTCCCTTGCTTGGTTTTGCCTGTGCTGAACCAGAGCATGACTTTACTGGCCACAACTGACCTGGATTTCACTGACATGTTGGTCTATTTACAATTATATTGCTGACAGAATCATGTCTTGCTTCTTCTACTTTCCTTTTAACTTGGATTTGTCCCTAGAAGACCCATTAACAGCCTCGGGGAAGCTGGCAAATAATTGTTTTATACTGTGGAGTAATTCCCTATCCCCAATTTTCTTTATAGCTGGTGGTACTGCTGCAGCACATATACCTGAGTAGAAGCACACACAGAGTGGAACAAACCCCCTTCAGGACTGCTTGAAAAAGACAATCTGGAAATGTGTCAGCGAGGAAAGCCTGAGGACACTGTTTTGTAAAATGTGTCTGGAAGCTGTGGAAGGTCTGTCTTGTTGTCAAGACCTCATCATCAAAATTCAGTCAAAAAAGGCAGTATAACCTTCTAAGTTAAAACACTAAATAAAAGGAGATCAAGATAAATAGCAGATATCATCAGAGCCAGTCATAAGAACGGATGTGCATCAATCTCCAAAAAAGTCACTCAAGATTGATGACACCAAAAGACAACATCTTGATACTCAATTTTACAGAGATGGATTGAGGGAAAGCTTAATGAGTCAACTACCAGACTGGAATTTCATTAGAGACTTTACCAGAGCCAGAAAAACCTGTAAAAACATAAGAAAAATCTGCCTTGTAAAATACAAGAGTGCATATGTTTCTGTCCACATGGTGAATTATCACATACATTTGTGTCAGGAGGAGTTTGACTGGAATCCACTGCAGAAAATCCACTGCCTACCACTCTTCAATTTAGTAGTTGTGAGAGCTGATCTAACATAATGTAATTATATTTTAATGTCTCCTATGAGACAAAGACTCATTAGTCATCTCCTAAAGAGAAGCACAAGCTGAAGTCACATGTTATTATACCACGTTGTTGGGTGTGTGGTGCTCACCACTATCTTCACACTAACCTTCAAGTAAGGCTCTGCTGGCAATTGTAATCTTATGGAAGCACGCTTTAGGATGTGAAGCTGGATTTTAGTTTCAAAATAAATTTAAATGTGTTTCATCTTCCACATTAACAGGTATCATGGTTTAACATCAGCCAGGAGCTCAGCCCCACACAGCTGGTCACTCACTCCTCCTTTAGTGGAACAGGGAGAGAATCGGAAGGGTAAAAGAAAATTCTTGTGTTGAAATAAAGACAGTTTAATGGGTCAAAAAAAAGCTGCACAAGAGCAAAGCAAAACAAGGCATTCATTTCCCACTTCTCATGGTCAGGCAGGTGTTCATCCATCCCCAGGGAAGCAGGCCTCCAATGTGAAGTGGTGATTAAGGAAGACAAACGCCATTGCTCTGAACCCCACACCCCTTACTTTTTCTTCCCCCAGCTCTACATTCTGAGCATGATGCCATGTGGCCTGGAACATCCCTTGGGTCTGCTGGGACCAGCTGTTTCAGCTGTGTCCCCTCCCAGCTCCTTGTGCAGCCCCAGCCTTCTCATGGTGGGGGTGGGGAGAAGTGCAGCAAAGGTCTTGACTCTGTGTAAGCCCTGTCCAGCAAACACTCCCAAATTATCAACTTTAATCCCAGCTCAAATCTAAAACCTAACTCCATAATAGCTACTGCCAAGGGGGTCCAATGCTGGTCAGCACCAGTACACCACAGCCTTCCTAGAGGGTGTCCTGCATAGAACAACTCTTCCAGGGACTATGGCAGGCCTCCCTGGGCAGTANCAAGAACTCCCTTGGGTCTCTGGGCAGAGACAGTGGCTTTTATGGGGAAGGCAGGAGTGGGGTGGAAACCAACTAGCCATCTGGGTACAAGGTATTACCATAAAGAAACAAGGCATGCTGGGAGTGGTTCATTTTGTCACCATGACCTAAGGGACCTGCTTATGACCTGCTTATCTCTGGCCCTCAGGCCTCTCTCCTCCAAGGGAATGCCAAGGGCTCACAGCCCTCCACAAGCCACTAGGAAGAAAACTGACTAATTCAACTGACCCAATTCTGCACAGTAGGGCTGGTAAAAAAATATGCAATGTTTCTTGGGTCAAATCTTCATTTTATTTAAAGCAGTTTAGTCCAGATACAGTTCCTCTGGATACAGTTGATCTGTAGATGACTTCACAGCCAAGAGCTGTGATAACATTGCATTAGTAGGGAAGCATCCATGACTGTTAACTTTCTGCTCTTTACAGAATACACTGGTTGCACTCCTGCTCTGGAGGCTTTGCTCCTCCAGTTGTTAATCCACCTGGCCATTTGCCATACTTATCTATGTGGTATAAATCCAAGTACAACATGTCACACATGCTGCTTCAGGAGCTAAAAGGCCAACAAGGAGCTCAAAAACTCATACAATGCTGGAACGTAAAAAGAGGGTACCAACTTGATTGTTCAAAGTAAAATTCTTAAGTTTTTAAACTTTTAGTCTGAGAAAAGATCATTTTTTCCCTGTTGTTGATCCAAATGCCATAAGCAATGTGAATGCTAATATCACAGACACACGGTGATAATCAAGCTCTCTAGGTGCTACATTAAATATATTGCCAACAGCATGTTTCTCACTGGAAGGCAACTCACTTTGTAAGATTTTTTTTCTTTTATGGCTTAAAAATTTTTCCTTATTACATTAAAAGTGTATAATAATGATCCAGCAAAGTGAGTATCATGAACAAGAGCATAACCCTGTATCCATGCAAATTAATGACATGGGCAAAAACACCGGGAGAAAAGTTCAACTATCAAAATAGTTATATAGCCCCTGAGACTACCTAGCAGTGATAAAATAGCTTATTATCCCTTTCGTGGGATAGCTATTTGCGAAAAGTTTACATTTTTCATATCCTAAAAATGAATTATTAATAACAACAAGCACATCCTTGCCAACAAAGTCCTGCCTGTGTAACCCATGTGGAGAGACAACACCACAAGGTTCTTCAGCCTGGTGTAAGCATTGACTGCAACAAGGCAGAGCTTGTATCTGAAGCCACACCTGTGCTTCACCAAAACAGAAATCCCAGATATTTCAGTTTTTAATCCATGCTTGTACCTCAGTGAGTGCTGGGCAGACAGGGAGCAGCTCAAGAGGCAGGGAGAGACCAAGCCCTGGCCTGGCCAGGCAGATGACATGATATGGGCACCCTGGCAGATGGCTGGAGGAGCTGCCACAAAATTCAACCCCTTCCTCCAGGAACATCGGCCACACCATAGTGCCCAGTTTGCAAGGGGAGGACCAAGTCCTTTTCCCAAACTGAGTCTAGTCAAGACTAAATGCAAGAAAACCTGTGCGGCTTTCCCCAGAAGCCAGAGCAGTGCTGGGCAAGTGGCCCTTTCTGCAGTTTCCATTTTAAAAAAAAGTAATATTCTACCATGAGGGGAGATCTCTGTGTCCCTTGCAGGGTTCCCACTGCCACCAGACCTGCCGAAAGGGTGAGTCCCAGCAAAATCCTGTCAGAGCATTGCTGTTACACTCACCAGCAAGAACTGTGCAGGAAATCTTCTTTTAAACTGTAAAAAAATGAACACATTTAACAGATGTTGAAGTGAATACCTCTCTGGAAACCAAACTGGCAGGTGTTTGGGTCTTCCTAAGTGGATAATTGATCACAAGACTATGCCAGTGATGCTACGGTAATGAAACAAAGAGGGAACTGGGATTTAAGGATCTCAAATAAGCCCGTCAAAAACATGTAATAATACTGTCACATCAATTTGCTGTCAAATACAGGTATGATGTGATAAAACCACAGAATTTTTAGTAGATTATATTATTGAAGCAGTAATTTAAGAACACCTTCCAGGTAATAAATTACAATAAATCAAACTTTAAAATTTGAAAGCATGCACCAGGAGACACACAGTGTATGATATGAGAAAGACAAGGAAATTTAAACCATATTCCCAAGATGGAATAAAACAAATTCAATTGCTTTAGAAAGATAATGATCAAAGCCTATTTTTGTATTAAATCAATAAATCTTGCAAAGTTATAAAGAAAAACCCAATAAATGCTTCTGCTCTTCACCTTCCTGTGTATCTTAGTGCAGCATAAGCAAAGGTGATAAAGGAGTTCAAGAGAATGTCCGCAGAAAACACAGTGGTCAGTTATAAATGCTACAAAAACACAGTGGGTGGCATTATCAAGAGAAGAAGTTTTAAATAACAGAAGTCCAATTTCTCTGAACAACAACGCCTCACCAAAAAGAAAACTATTTGAGGAGGTGCTAAAATCCTATATGGTTTCCTAAAGAAAAACACCTAGCTTTCATTTTAAAAGTGGGGAGGGTTTTCATGAAAAGAATTTTAATGTCTTCAAATTTCCCCAAAAGTGAGTGTATCTACAGCTCATAGTCCATAATTCACCTGTTTCTGTCCTCTAGCACACCAAAAGGAGAAGAAGAAAAATCTGAAGTCACAGGTTGGACCAGATGGGGAAAATGCCATTGGCCAAATCTACTGATGAGCACAAAACTCATGGTACTTAAACAGCTTAAATAGATGCAACCAACCAGCAGGACAATACCATGTCTGATATTGCCTTAGGGCCTTTCATGGTTTAACCCCAGCCACTCATTCCTCAACCGCCTCACAGGTGGTGTGAGGAGCAGAAAAGGCCTTGGCTCTGTGTAAGGGCTGCCCAGCAGCAACAAAAACATCCCTGAGTTACCAACACTGCTTCCAGCACTAATCCAAAGGACAACCCCATACCAGCTACTATGAAGAAAATTCTCTCCATTCCAAGCCAAACCAGCACAGTGAAAAGAAAGGAAAACAGTGATCAATTATTGGATTGGCAGCCAGCAGATGTCAGGGAAGAAATAAATGAAATCATATCTAGATCAGTGAAAAAAAGTTCTGGCAGCCTTCAGCAAAGACCTTTCAGCAAGAAATGTTTCCTAAAACCTTATGAGCACATATTATACCCTGTGCTCATAAGTTATTGCTCATATGTTTTCCAGTCAATGCATTTTGCAATTCTAGTCAATTTTATATTCCAAAAGAAATTACACACATGTATCCTCTCTAATTTCTTAGTGCATTTAGTATCACATAGCATCTCTGCAACAACCATTGGAATTATATGGAGAAAATGAGTATAAAGGAGAGTATTTAATGTATTTTTAATGCCTTTCAACACACTCCAGCACCTGGATTCCAGGATCCAGCAGGATATGGCCAGACAGCACTCTCCTCCGAAAAGGAATCATTTATTGCTTTACTCAAGGGAACATTCTTCTAGCACAGCAGGAGCATATGAGCTGGAGCCTGACAGCTAATGCTCCACTGCCCAGGGATTACAATCAGCAAAATGTTTCCTCTATTATATTTTACATTGGTTTTCTTACAGAGAATATTTTATTTCTCTGCCTTTGATTAACCTCTTTTCCCAGCAATCATTTTCCTCAGGTTTCCCCTTTAGAATTTGTGTCATAAGAAGCTTTGCTGACTTAACTTTCTGGTGCAGTGTATTTCCCTCTGAGAAGCAGAGCCCAAGAGCCAGGTCTGCATTACAGCAGTGCTCCTCTTTCTGCTCTGAGCTGGAACTGTTCCACAAAGATGTGTGGATACCAAATTCCTGTCAGGGCTTGCACTTAAAATGCATTGTCAGTTCTCGTTACTCACATCACCCTCTCAAATGGGCAGAAAAGGACGACTAACCTGGCAGTCAGCTTCCAAAAAGAGAAGTTCAAACTAGACTATCTCACTTGAAGAGCTGTTGGCTGCCATGAGAAGGCCATAATAGCTGCAGCCAGTAGAGCCGCGTGTTTAATGTGCTCACTGAAGGAGCTCACACCTGGGCAGACCATCCCAGGGGATGGAGCATGGAAAGCACATCAGTGAGGTTGTCCTCCATCAGTATGGTTCTACTTTGCTATAATGATGCACAGAATCTCACCCAGGAAGTATTTCAGCTGTTTTTCTTAAAACTACACCACAGAGCAGAACAACTACACAGAGATACCTGTTTGACAGGCACTGGGGCCATCTGTCCTTGAACCTGCTCACAGGACACTCCCATAGCTGAAGAGCCCCAGAGAAGTGCACACAATGGCACTAAACAGCACCAAGCACCAGGCACAAACCACACCAGAGTACAGGGACAGTCAAGCCAGGTAAAAACTCCACCTCATTTGCATGAAAGTCACAGACATGACAGTCCTCCCTTGGCTTGGAGCACCTCCTCCAATGAATAAGGCACCCCTGTACCAGAGTGTGAGATTCAACAAAGCCACTAAGAAGAAATGCTGGTACTCAGCAATTTGGCAAGAGCAAGGACTAAACTGAAAATAACCCCTTCCCTATTCCTGGCTGGAAAGCACCATACCAAAACAATGTCTGCTTTGCCCATGTACTGACCACAGGGTTGGGCAGTGCCCAGTGGTGCACCACACAGCACTTGGCTCAAGCTGAAGTAAGCTGAGCATTGCCATAAACTTCAGCACACATTCAAAGCTTGTACCTGTATCCCTTTCCCCACCCAGAAGGTGAATTGATACTGAACGAATACCTTCTGCTGCTGCAACAAAATAAAAGTCAAAAACCCGGGAGCAATGGAAACCATGGTGCTTTCACTGATAGTGATGTTTCCAGTTAAGTAGGTTTTGCCTGCGGCCATTCCCCCCGAGGGGCTGTCAGGCAGGGGAAGCACTGCACTGCTCCAACCAATAACTTTTAGGAAATGGAAAGCTGCACCTCTTTAATAGATGTTTCCAATTTCTTACATCACCATCTGTATCCGTTTGTCACTTGGCAGGTTTGCTATAGCTTCTTGGGTCCAAGGTGATTTCAAACTCATTTGGTAATGTCAATGTGACTTCAAGATTTAATGATTCATTGTTTTTTAGACCTGAGAGCAAGAGAATGTGTTCATTTTTTTTTCTTTTGCCTGCATGGGTTCAGTGACTTCCTTCTGGTTTATTCAGTCTATGTATTATTAAAAACAAGGGCTGATAAGGAAAAACACTCAGTGACATATAGGTAAAGAGACTTCTTTAGTATAAAAAAGTACTATAAGCATTCTATCTTTTATAACCTGCAGACAATTACAAGGGTAATGGTTCTCCACACAAAACACCTGGAGATTTCTAGAGAACCAGGCTGGTGAAAACTCACCACTCTACACTTAGATAAAATTTGCATGCAAATATATGCATTTGACATATGCTGGAAAGTTTTGAGCCGTGTTCCTTCTTCTGCTTATTATAAAAGAGCAAGAAAAAACCAAGCCACCCAATATCACCAACACACACCTTCTGAGAAAACCAGTGAGCACTGGGTGAGTTCTGTAATGATCTGTTCAATCAGGCTCTTCCACAGCTTGTTCTAGATCTGCATACCTCACTGGATTTTAATTAGTACTTGCTGCTTATCCACAATTGCCAGAGCCTGGAGAGAGAATGAGGGTTGGAAGAATTCATCTAAGGTTTCCCTTTGTCCCCCTAACTTTACTGTTATATGGGAAAAGGAGATGCTACTCACAAAAAAATAATTAGAGGACCAGAGCAATTCTGGAAAGGTGATGAATTTGGTTGTCACCAGTCAATCAATGCTGTCCTCTAAATAGCTGAGGCCTCTCATGTTTCTCCAGGGCCAAGAAATCACCAGAAGTTGCAAAGGGAAAGTTCAGAGGGCTTTAGGTGGGCAACCTGTCCATGTGGGGTCACAGCCAGCACTACCCACCCTGTGCCACTCACATGTGACCCCTCGCTCCTACAAAAGGAGAGAGCAGACAAGGTGCTGGATGGATCAAATGCAGAGGGTATAGGTCCTGCCAGAGAGATGTTCTTCTTCTAAAGCGATTATTTTCCAAATAACTGTTAACATTGACTTCTTCACAATCAATGGCTTTGGGGTCTTGGCAGCAAAAATATAGCCACCATTAAGATGCCTGCAGTTTCTCCCTCAATATCTCAACTTCTTCATGTTTCAGGAGCTGGGAAAGGTTTTTTTCCTTCCACAGGAATGAAGACTGGGAACTGAAAGCACTAGGAGCAACGTGAGATATACACTGGATTGGGGCATACCGAAAGGGAAGAAAGCAAATATTTCAATCAAACCTTCCTAATTAGAAGGGAATGTACTGGTTTCAGTGCAGGTAGGGATGGGCTTGAAGTTGAGACTGGGCTGATATATCATTCAGTCACTCACTGCTTGTAGGAACTGAGAAAACCGCCAGTGTCATGCCCCAAAGGCACCCATCTGGTGCAAGAAACTGCCACCATTAGCTGGGATGAGAGCAGCACTGGCTGTGGGGGAAGGAACCCGCTCACAGAGACATTAGCATGCTGAACACCTCAGCTAAATGGCCTCATTCAGCCCAGAATGAAGAAGCACTTTCACAGAATTTAATGACTGATTAATATTCATTTAATAATTCTTGTCTAAAACTGCAGCAAATGATTTTAAATTATGCCATTTGGGAGACATCAGACTCAATTCAGCAGGATCACTGGGCTCAGACTATCGAAGTCACTCTCTGGATTATTTGGTTCTTCCTTCCCTTGCCAGGTGACTGGCATGTGTCTACCTTGCCTTTCTTTTTCTGCTCATTTCTGCCTTTTTTCTTCTTCTCTTTTTTTTTTTTTTCCCATTATTCTTTTAAAATACATGCAGCTCTAACAGGATACACAGAGTAATGCCTACCAGAGCGAGGCAAGGGCCCTACTGTTCTCACAAACCTTTGGAGACAACAGGCTGCTGCAAACCAAGAGGACAGGCCATGCCTGATCTGCTGCCAGCAGACTCCAAAGGGAGCAATAAGAGGAGCATGCAGGGTAGAAAACAGATCTGAGCTAGCAAGCAGCACAGCTTGGATCTGCTCCTGCTCTGTAGAAAGACTGGGAATTTAATAGTGTTTCTTTAAAAATGCAAAACCAGA
>VYZT01053518.1:0-25972 GCA_013400735.1 Pomatostomus ruficeps
AGCTTCAACTCATAGTCTTAATATTAAGAAGCAGCAGTATTTCCTTACTGTGATCACTGCTCGTGGAAGCCTCGGTACTCTAACAAATTTTGTATTTTGCACCCGTGGCTGAGACACAGTATTAATACTGACAGCAGACAGATTGCTTCTTGGCACAGGCTGCAAGTTGTCTGCAACAGGAGGGGAAGGTGGACCACTGTTACTTGATGTTTCCTAAAAAATAAAACAAAAATATGGTCTTAAAAATACACAGCATGCATAGCTATTTTAAAAAGCATCACTATAAATGAGACTATTTCATACACCTCTTGGAGTTTGAAAATGTGATTTAGGCAGACTATTTAAATATATTAGACAAATACTCCAATTCTGCAGTAATATCAAAAAGGCACACAAGAGCAGGCCAGTTATTCACAGGTCAACTGCAAAAGACCCTTTAAATAAGGTCAAAACCAATATATACTTTCAAAACCACAAGCTTAGCTTCTCATTCCAAAAGAAACCCTCGAAACAACAAAAAACCAAAACAGTTAATGTCTCCCAACTCCTTTTCCTAGAAGGCTGAAACAAAGTTACTTGCCTTACTTTCTAACTGAAAGTGGAAAAGTAATAAATATTTTCTGGCAGAAAACCCCCCACTCCCTTGAGTTTACTCCATTTTTAGTACCTTGAATTTTCATAATTGTTTCAGAAATAACAGGCAAGGTGCAATTTACAATTCCAGAGTGGTTCCTGTTGATATTTTTTTAAGTGTCCAGAAATGCAGCATAAAATCCCTATAAGCCTCACTTAGCAGGTCACATTGAAATTTTGGTCAAGATTGCCATCTAGAGGCTTACATTCAAAAAACAATAGAGTACCTCAGCTCTGAAAGCACGTTTGTTGGCTAGAGACTTGAGTAATTCTTCTCTTAAGAGCATCTCCTCCTCCTCTTCCTCATCAGCAAATGGAGGTTTGGGTGGCTGCTCAGGCTCTTCAGGGGGAAGAGGGGGAAGAGGTGGAGGTGGCTCAAGAGAAACACAAGGAATACCCTCCATGTAAAGATGGCTCAAAGATGGTACAGGCTGAGAAATAAAAAAGTAAAACAAGAGTTTGAAATGTGAAGACTTCTACTACTTTATGATTACTTGGTGGAGGTAAGACCTAAATTCTTCCATGGTTTAAAAGTAACCTAGACTGTGTCAGTTTAATTAACATTCAAACTGCATTTGCATCACTGTCAAAGGCTGCCATTGAACAGTTAGCCATTTCTCACAGAGATTAATGGAAGCAATAAAGTTAGATTTGGATAGTGGAAGCTATGCAGACATACAACCTAAATGTAAATGAGAATCTGAACCAGAGATAGTCTAGACAGAGAAATACAGCTGACCAGCGGTCTTTAAACACTTCTATGAAACTGTCTTAGCTAACAAAATTACAATTGCCCTTAGTCAAATATTCAAAAGCTGTCATGAGAGGGAATGGTACCTTTCTATTGCTTTTCTAAGAGTAACAATCATTCAGTGAAACAAATTAGTAGATAAAAAAACCCCACACTAATTCAATTTCCATCTGGAGTCTTAGTTGAGGAGACAGAAAACACAGTCAAAAAGCACGAAGTTTGAACGACTAATGAGCTATGTTTGTAGGCTTTTCCGCACTATAGGTAACAAGTCAGAATAAGCTTATCTACCTATATATATGGCCTAGAGATAAGAGGAAACTCTGCCTTATGCTAACAGGTCTAATTCATTCTTTTTCCTTATGTGCTTCAGACAATTTTTGCTTTCTGTATGAAAAAGCACAGCTGTAACAATGAAGAGAATTTCAATTCAATATGGAAAACCTCCATTAACCAACGACTAGATCAGCCGTCAGATAGCTAAAATAAAGAGTTTTTAAAAAGCAACCACAAGTCTAACAGACAGTTCAAGGGAATCATTAAACAGAAAATTGTATCAAAACCAGAATCTAAATTTAATCCTAGCTTTAGCATCAGAAATCAGATACAAAATGAGAATTATCATGGTTACTTACTGGAATTGGAGGAGGTAGCGGCAAGGAAATTGGTGGTACTGGAGGTGGAAAATATCCTATTGGACACTCATAGAAAGGGGGCTGCACTGGGGAAGAAGCTGTAATTAAAATACTGAATGTAAGAAATCTGACAGGTATTACTAAACAACAACTCGTGCTTTATGCTTCAACTGATTCAACGTAGCAGAAAGAGAAATGTTTTTACCATGCACTCATTTCAAAGGTAACACCAGACACAGCACAGTGCATTTTTTTTACGTGTATATTTTTAAAAAGAGTAGTTACATTTTCTTTCTCTGTTTTACATACAAAATACAAGTACAGCTAACCAGTACTGTTCAGGTAATACAGCCCTCATATTGGATTTAATTTGCAAGAATTTACCTTCTAAAACGAAGTATCTCAGTAGCCTGATTACTGGCTACCAAAAATACAATACAACACAAACTAAACAGAAGCAGACCCGAAGCACAGCTAATACATTCTGAAACATTAAACGAGAGCTTGAGATGCTTTATCAAGAGAGATTTGTGCAGGTTACACATACAAAATAGCAAATGTAGTATTTTAACAAAGTAATGTATAAGGAAAGCTGACAAGAAAGGAGAAAAAAAGGATGAAAAAATAAGAAAAAAGGGTGGAACATGAAAAGCAAGAGGAAAAAAAAGTAGCCAATCAAGTAGTATGCTTAATGAAGTTCTCTCAACTATCCACATCTTGAGACAGAAACCTGACTACCTTAAACACACCTCAAACTCAAGAGTCAATAAATCATTTAGGCTGGAAGAGACTTCTGGAAGATATATGACCCAGCACAACTGCCCAAAGCAGGACTGCCCACAAAGTCAGGTTGTTGAGTTCCAGGTATATTTGACAATGGAAATTCCACAACATTTAAACCTGCTCTAGTGTCTGACCATCTTTTATCTAAGCAGAATTTGTTTTGTTACAATTTAAGTGCTGCTACTTGTCCTTCTGCTGCCCACTTGACTGAAGAGTTTGGTTCTGTCTTGTCTGTAACTGCCCACTAAAGTAGCTGAATCCAAGAGCAAAAGCCTTCCTTAGCCTTCTCAACACAAATGCAGCTTTCTCAGTCTCTTTCTGTAAGCCAAATGCTCCAGTCTCCCAATGAACTTTATGAAAAACAGGCCTGAAACGCTTTCCCTTAGTCAAAAAGGTCCTTTGCTAGGCTCATTCTAGAATGTCACTCTCCTACTGTGAAACCGGAAAACTGGCAATCTCATCAGTGTTCAACAGCCCCCTCCAACCACCGACCCCCCGACAGTCACAGTGCTATAACCCAGGCTACAGTTCGCTTGTCACCCAAAGCCACGCTGCTGACCTACATGTCACTCAATGTCCACTGGGACCCCCAGGCCTTTTTTTTTTGCAAAGCTGCTGTCTGTCCAGTCAACACCCTGGGGCCCTCACTTTCTGCACAGCTGATTGGGAATATACAAGCATAAAGCCTACAGTACTGCAATGCGAAAAGTATACCCTGAAGACTTTAAAAATACCACTACAGCAGAGATGGAAAGAGTCAATGTCAATACAATTAGCTCATCTTAAAATGTTAGTTCTATAATTCAGATAGCTCAAACAAACAACTTCTTTCTAGAACAGTGGCTTATTTCCTACATTTTACCTATTTTTACCAATCACCATATCGAAAACTGCAACTCAGTCTTACCTGGTGAGTTAGTTTCACTGTCTGTATCCATAGCAACTTCATCATAATTATCATACTGATATATGCCTCCTGCACTCTCTGTAGACTGCTTATCCAAAGACCATCTCAAATCTGTATCTGAAGACTAAACACACAAAAAAAAGTATTTTATTTAGCTGATCTTACATCATTATTTCAGAGTAAACCACAAAGAAATAAATTTTGGAAAAAGGCCCTTACAATTTTTGCTTTTAACTGATTTATAAATACAATTGACTTATCTTGTACAAGAAGAAACTGAGTATTACCTTTTAATCAAATCCGCTGCAGGTAGCAACTAGACAAATCAACAGGCAGTTTTAAAATTGTATCTCTACCAGGATAATGGGGTGGGGCGGTGTTATGATACACAGAAAGAATTTTTAAATACCTATTAGGTCATTGTCTGGTAAATTGGCAAGGTTATATATTTCTGAAAGATTGCAAGAGAATTAAATGTTTTATTATTTCTGGTAATCTGCTGTGGCAACTACCAAGAATGCTTGAACTACCCTTGCTAGAAATAACTCTCAGGTGACAAATCCTTTTATTGTCCCAGAAGGAGCCACATACCACACTGAGACAAACACAGAGACTGTCAACTCATAAATCAGATTGTTTAAAGAACTCCTAACACTATATGGATGCCAATTGATGTTCAGAACTGAAAATATGCCTAGAACATACTTAGAACCCCCAAGTATGACTTCTCAGATTGCTTAACTTGTATCTTTCGGAGGCATACAGAAGACATTTTGGTAGCTTTTAGAATATCTAAATATGCTTACAATCAAACATTTTAAGTCTCAATTTTCCACTCAGTATTACTATCATTATGATTCTTCTACAACATGACCTCAAACAGGGAGTCCCAATTCCCTTAGATGCTGTTTCTTCTTACAGCATTAGTAGCTCCAAGCACTTGCAGCATCCAGCTGCAACAGCTGTATTGCTTCCAGGTTGAAAGAATTAATGCTGAAGAAAGAGTCATTTTTTCTGTAATGTACCAATGTTTTAGAGACAGAACACTAGTCACTCAAGTGCCTTTTGTTAATCTCAATATGAGAGAACAAGAACAGCCTGCAAGTGTAGCATGATGACCACTGCAGTAACTCTATTACTTCATTAATTTGACACTAAGTGAGGTTAAACTAATTATGTTTTGTCTGGATGTGTCTCAGGCCTCAACAAAACAGATTAAATACTATAAAGCAGCCAAGCCCTCCAATGACATTTTGAGAGAGGCAAGCCACTGAAGTTGTATACACAGAAAAAGTCTGAAAAGGAGGAGAAGAAAACCCTGAAATCTAAGGGAAAAAAGCCAAAGAAGTTTCATGGATTGGTTAGTGTTAAATTACAGGCTGATCTTTGATCACAATGTTCAAAATGTCTTTAGGAGAAAAATGCTTTACCATTGACTTGCAAATGTACAATTCATTCAAAACTGATTTTCCAAATCCAAAGGGAATGCTTGTCTAGCATGGGATTAAAACACTGTAAACACTGAAGTATTTTGAATTTTTCTTTCACTGCACTGTTTTGATTATTCTAGGGGCAGGGAAAGTGAGGAGAAGAATAGGGGGATGCAGACAGGATGGTGACACAAAACCAAGAGGGGCAAGACAGAAATCATTCATGAATCCTAAATGCACCACCAAAACACCATGTAAGAAATTTGTTACCCTGCTTCTTGATCTCCTCTTTCCTCCAACTAGCTTCATAAATCGATTGTACTGCTCTTCTTGATTTGAGAGGTCCCTAATTTTTCTTATTTCTTCTTCTCTCTTTCTTCTCTCCTCCTCTTCTTCTTGTTTCCTCTGGTCTTCCTCTTTCTGCCGCCTGTCTAGTTCCTTTTGCTGCTGCATCTTCTTGGATGTCTTTGTCTGTGGCTTCCTCAAAGCTTGCTTGCCTTTAAATAAAAAGGTATGTGATTAACCCCATATTACCTAATTGGTTCCACCTAATCCTACATTCTTCAAGAGCTTTGAGTAAATGTGAGAGAGTTTAGAAAGACTAAAAGCTTATTGCTCGCATAACTTTTTTTTTGAGGCCACATCATTGACAGCCATTTCAGTAAGATTAAACTTATTACCTGTAGTACTAGGTTTTTTTGTTGAATGTGCTTTTGTATTGGCTTTGACTTTCTGTGTTACACTTTTCGTTTTTGTTAATTTTTCCTTGCTTTCCTTCATCACCTGTTGCTCCTTTTGCTGCCATTTTTTACTAGCAGACTGAAGTGCAAGAAGCCTAAGTTGCAATTCAGACATCTCCTCCTCATCATCAAGCAGCTTCTTGAGAAGAAAACAGAAGAAAGGACAAGACAAAAAGTCAAGAAACATAGTAACTTTTTCTTTACAAGGTCTTTTGAAATCTTTTCCAAATATTTTTACTAAAAGAAAGCTCAAAAATACTATTTTACTGGTAAGCGTCATTTATTAAAAATTGACAGTTCCTGTTACTGGAATATTTCTGGACTGCCATTTGGAAAAAGCTACCAGAGTATCATAATGCAATCATGCATAATCTATGGAGGAATACTTTCTTACCTTTTCAGATGCAACATCCGAACTGCTAAGCTTTCGTACTGATGTTTGGTCTTTATCTTCTGTACCTTCCAAGAGAAAAAATACCAAATTTTTGAACAAGCTTTTTCTCTTGCAACAGGGCTACATTAAAATGATACATGAAATTTAATCTATACAAACATATTTTATCAGTATCGCTGATACACATTATAAAACAACAGCAGTGGTACATGTAAGATCACATGAACAAACATTCATATGAAGTTGGCATGTCTGATAAAACCCACATCACATCATCATGACTGCATAAGCGTAAGGCAAGATTTCTTAGTCATTTCTTAGTAACTCTGTCTTAAGGTTTACATGTACCTCCTCAAGTAGCAGAGAAAACAGATTTGCAGACAAGGGGAAAAGAAGACTTCTTGTCCTGTGTTTTATACTACCATCTCATATCAGCTGCTGTCCTGAGCATCTCGTATTTCACTGGCTGCTATTTTGAGCAACTGGCCATTCTTTTGTAGAATTAAATATACAGGCCCAAAGCTGCAGCAAGAAAACACTTGCTCCATTTCACACCAAAGGAAAACAGAAAAAAGTTATCCTATGGAAAAGAATAGTACATTACTCTTTTCCCACTAAACATTTAGATGCTAAAATATTAATTTATTAGACTTCCCAAAAACATAGCCAATTCTCATAGTGTATATCTATACACACATACACACTCATATTAACATACTCTATTTTACACATAGTATACATAATGCTGTACATATTGCAGTATCACATACTTTATTATAGCAAATAATTAGTAATATAATTGACGGCAAAAAAGTAATTACAGAATTTTTATATAACTATATATAGATGTTGATATGCATCAAAGGAAGGAAACGTTTAGAGAAGCTTGGAGTTCTTTTGCTACATTAGTCTTTTCTTCAAAAATAGATTTCTTCCCACAATTCAAAATGGTGGAAAATAAATTTGGATTCTGTATAGCTTTAACTCTTCCTGGCATTTTACAAAAGTTACGCTCAGAAAGGCACTGCTTAAAGTACACCAAGTCCTTATATGTAAATAAAAATGAAACTTAAAAAATGCTGAAAGCCTTCCTCCTTTCACATGCATGCATTTTTTAAAAATGCACATACACAAAAAAGAAGACTAATATCTAATACCCATGTGAACTGCAGAAGAAAATTCAAAAAAGTTAGTATACTAAGTAAAGTTCTTCACCATCCAGTTCACACGAGAGAAGTAGGAAGACAGATGGTACAGTGGGTTTTTTGAGGCAGGCATATGAAGGGACATTCTATACAAACCAGAAAGGAACAACATGGACACAACAGATTAAAGCACAATACTAGAAGGAAAGTAGGAAATACTGTCAAGCCTGTCAGAGCAGCTGAACCACAGAGAATTAATTCAAGATTCAAACTTCCCTGAGTTTTAAGTTTCTCAACTTTTACAGGTCTGTAGAAACATTCAGTACACCATTTAAAAATAAATAAAATAAGAAAATAAAATTTTGCTGATTTCCCAATACATGCAGCATGTATTGTGGCAGTAAGGAGATTAGTGTAGTATACATTCACTTAATACACATGAATCTGCAGTAACTCAAATCAGCTGAATTTTTCTTTGGAAGCCTGCATTACATTGTCGCAAATATTCACTCATCCATAATCTGCCTGCTTTCAGATCATTCATGTATCATAGATTTGAGTGTCATGCAAAAATCAAATGCTCTTTATATATATATAACAGCATCTATTTTTCACTAGCATATGAACTGTATTCTCAACTTCATTGCTTTTAAGTTTGGAAGCTGGATTTCTGAGACTGTTTTGCTTTTTAAATAGCTGCTTTACTCCTGTCCTGCTATGCTCTCTTCCCACAGCCTATTACTTTTTCTTTTATCACCAACATTTATTTGTTTTCTTCATGTCTGTCAATAAAGCCTGTATGACTCCTTAAAGAAAAAATTCTTTATTACTAATGGGAAACATACATGGGGGAGAAATCACCTAGAATGAGGTGGTTTCACTATTAATTACCAGTTTTGTCTTTTGTTTTCGTTATAAGATCTGTCTACTAAATTCTTATTCTGAAGTTACATAAATCACTCTGACTTGCAGTGCCCTAGTCCTACCTTTCTTCATGTTCCTGCCAACTACTCACCTGTATTCTTATTCAATCCATTAACTACTTTGTCTCTTCCCACTCAAATTGATAGTTTACACACACTGGCGAATTAGCAAACATTAGATGACAAGTGATAGCAAGCGCCACCCTCAACCACAGCAACCACTTACTAGAACTACATGAAGCCTTAGAGTAGGAAGCTTAAGTCAGCTGCCTTATTTTGCTGCAGACTTCGTGGTCAACTCAAGGACTTTTACCACACGTCAGCTGGGTGTGATCGCTTGTTTTTCAATAACTGGCTAATGCATCTCAGCAATCACTCTCCTTAGTCAGCAGTCCAGAACTATCTTTGACAAGAGACTTATTCTACGCTTTAGTTGCATTTCTTCTACAAAACCTTTCCATTTCTGGCCTATGATTTCTTAGCTATTTGTGAGTATCAACAACGATCAAAACAATTCTCATGAAAATATCTTACGGCATTAGTAATGCCAAGGTTGTGAGTTTGCTCCCATTAACTTAAGAATTAGATTTGAGGATCCTTGTGTGTGCCTTCCAACTCAGAATACTCCAAGATCGTAGTCTTACACTTAAGAAAACACACAAAGATGAAATGCAGAAAAAGGGTCTCTAAATGTTCTCTTTTCAGCTAAAAAATAACCACATTTTGCTTCTGCAGGAAAGAACAAGGCAAATGCAGAAGAAAAACTTCCAGTGAAAAGTCAGTGATTTCTGCTGTGAACAGCAATCAAAACCAAGTCTTGTCCTCATGCTTTCTGCCAAACAATCTGTCTAAGAAAACACATTATTTAAAATACAAATCCAAAGCAAAAAACATGCTTCCCAACATGCTTATGTAATTCAAGGAATTACAAAACACAAGAGTTAAGTACATTAAATCTTTAACTGATAACTTTCAACATTTTAATTACAGTAAAGTTTTGCCCAACACCTAATAAATACAATACATAATAGCAAGTAAATAGAACTTCACAACCTAAAATAACTTTTTAAGTCTATCTTTACCTTGGCCAGATTCTGTTACTTCGGATTTTTGCGAGGATTGCTTCGTTCCTTCCTTGCTTTTCTTCAATCTGCTCCTCTCAGCTGGAGTAGGCAGTTTTTGTCTGAGAGGTTTCAGTTCAAATGCCTGAAAGCCCATAACCGGATTTTTCTCCTCAGGAGGTACTTCTTTTATAGCATCCGTTTTAATACTGTCATTTTCTACAGTTACTTGGTCCTCAGTGTCCACTGTTTTTTCATCATCTTGTTTCTCATTTTCTTCCTTGTTGTTTAAAGCCAGTCTTTCATCTTTATTAATGTGTTCAAGTTCTAATTGTATCTGCTTATACTTCAAGAGCAGATCCTCAAAACTTTCTTCCACAGAGCTTTCATTTTTAGAAGAGTAGTTCTGCTTTCTAGATGGGGACCTTCCAAAAGTTTTGGCTGAATTACTGGTCAAGAAATTTAAGAACTTGCATAATCTTAAAACAGTGGCAATATTACCACTGAAGACTAAATTAAGACAAACATAACTTATGATCACCCTCATATAATTTACCTTAAGGCTAGCTTGAAAAATATCCTTAATAAATATGAGCAGCATGCAAAAGCTGTAGCCATTATGAGATATTGATAAACATTTTCTCAAATCAATGATTTCAAATATCCTACTTAAGACAAGAAGGTCATGAATCGCGAGAAGTCTCATCTCGTACTGACACCATCCTCCTGGGAACAACAACTACAATGCTGAGATGGTTCTCTATCATAGAAAGTCAGACTTCTAGAGTCCATAACTCTAGTTTTGACTCCCCATCTGACATTCTGAAAAAGACAGGTTAAATTCCTTCTCACTCATTTTATCCTTTCATAAAATGCTACGTTTAGCCAATAGTAAGTCTGGCCATAGCACAATTACACACTGCAGTAAATGCAGTTCAGCAAATGAGGTAAGGCACAGAAGACTCAATGGATAATTAAAAGGAATAAAAACAGTGACAAAGAGTTGCAATCAAAACATTCAGAAATGCTGAAGACAACTAGGAATTACTAATTACTCAGAAAAGGTTGCTTATGAATGCCCAAGGCAAGTGGTGGAAATATTCTTAGGCACTTCTACCTAGAACAAAAGTTGTCACTGTTAGAGATTCAACTCCTCTTACCTTAACCTCACCCTTGAAAACTATCCTGTAAAATAATCATGCTCAAAGGGAAATCTTTTAGAATACCAAGTCAGGTTTTACTCATTTGACTCACAGTAACAACCCCACTGTGATAACAGCTGACTCACACACCCAGTTACACAAAATGCTTTTCCAACAACGTCATCTCTTAAAACAATAAATGGAGTAAAACTAAAAGCTAAAATAGGTGTGCTTTGAATGCAGACATACTGAATCCAGAGGAAAACATATTTGTCTTCTAGTCACAACAAGCATCAGCTACTTGAATGCTTCGCCATGTTAAGTTCAAACTAAGTGAACTCAGAAGAATCTCAGTATGTACCCTACAAAAGCTGCTTCCGTAGTACCAGGAAATGTTTTGCTATACCATGCTTTCTCACGTGTCAGCACAAAAAGCAGAAACTAGCAAAGATAAACTACATAAAATCCAGAAAGCAAACAAATGATCTATAAATACGCTGAAAATACTAAAAGCTGTGTGCAGTATGACACCAAATTATGCAATAAGCATATCTGCAAGATTCCCTTCCAACACATTTCTACTTCCAAAGAGCCAGCTACGTTTGTAACTTTGCAAGTCACAGGAAATTCTGAAGCTAATTGGCTTACCATCATTTATAAAAGTCTAACCACTATTTGTAATTTAATTACTTCAACAGCCTCTAAAGTCATCTGGAGATGGATAACAACAGTTTTGAGACGCTTTATGTACTCAGGATAAACAACTGCTAGAAGCTCCTACAATGGTGTTAACCTGAAATTCTGTGGTTCACATATGTAGAAAATTTTTATGTGGTTCTACACAGAATGCAAGACTCCATGAAGTGCTGTGAAAGGCTGACAGGCATGTATATATTAAAACAACTGTGCTTCAACCAACTCAAGAGAAACTTCAGCTGAGAACCACGATGAAGAAACTGGGGAGTTAGAAATGAAAAAAAATATGCACTGAAGGGTTCAGAATTCAATGGAAACAAAGTCCCATTTTGGTTCTATATTTCTCTATGCAAGAATTCCTGGAGAATTACTATATAACAGCTTCACATTAAAGTTGCCAAGAATTGAAAGAAAAGCTTATTAAAAGCTAACATCACCAAAAACTAACAAGAATTCTTTAGGAGTTCCATCATGTCCTTTACTCCACTTACATATATATTCCTACATGGTGCAAAGCAAAAGTTACAAGAATAAATCAAGTAAACAATCTCTGTCTTACCAGACTGTCATGGTTTAACCCCAGTCAGCAACTTCCTACCACAGAGCCACACTCTCACTCCTTCCTCCCCTCCATCGTGGGATGGAGAAAGGACTTGGAAAAAAGTAATGAGGGCTGAGAAAAAGTGGAAAAGGCAAAAAGTGAAAATAGAATAGTTTAATTAATAATGGAAAGGGAGGTAAGAAAAAGAGAGAGTAGAATAATGCCCAAGGAAGAAGGGTGATACACAATACAATTGCTCACCACCCACTGAGAGATGCCCAGCAGCAATTGGTGGCTCTCAGCCAACTCCCCCCAGTTTGTACACTGGGCATGACATTCTGTGGTAGGCAACACCACTTTGGCCAAGTTTGGGTCTCCGGTTGCGCACTACCAGCTTCTTGTGCCTCCTCACCGGCAGAGCATGGGCACTGGAAGTCCTTGACTTAGTATAGGCACTACGCAGCAACAACTTCAACATCAGAGTGCTATCAACATTATTCTCTACTAAATCCAAAACATAGTACTGTACCAGCTACTAGGCAGAAAAGTAACTCCATGCCAGCCAAAAGCAGGATTCAAGACACTTAAAAAAACTTATTTTACAGAGGGAACTCCAAATACCATTCCAGGCCACAAGCCTCCTTGTGTGAAAGTCTCTTCTGAAGTCACATGCCCATGAACTACACTGGTACTCCACTAATGTTAGCAATATGGAGGTACCTTAATATTTATGAGTTCTCTAATATTGACTCTATTATGTGGCAAGGACATGAAAAATACAGAAAGTAACTCATATTGTGGGAAAATCATGGACCTTCCTTAACTATATGATCCATACACAACTGAATGTTCACTTATTAAAGAGCAGAAGTAATAGAATATTCTCTATCTACCATGTTTAAATAGAAGAGTGAATATTAAGTGCCAGGAATAAACACTTTCAACATCGTCATTTTCTACTTTTGGTTTAAAAATGGAATTATTGACTTCTGAATGTTCTTTTAAGTTAAAGGGAGAAGGAGACACTGGATCAGCATTAAGAAACCTTGCAAGGTCTGTTTAGGACAATATAAACATTTGCCCTGCAAATTACTCCTTACACAGAAAGTAATCACTTTCAGCTACTCAGAGCAACACTGCAAATTAAGAGATTTGAAAACTATTTTCAGCACTAGAGTTGACTTACTGTGAAACCTTGGGCAAATTACAACTTCACTTCCTGCCTCTCAAGATAGAACCCTTGAATGAAAGGTTCCAATGAAGCCTTCCATAATGTTGTAACTTTACCACATGAGACTACATAAAAGCATCTATATTGCTAGTTTACATATTCCATCCACATTTAAACAAATAAAAAATATTCATGACATAAATAATTATCTTCTATCTAAAACACAAGGATCCAAGAGATCAACCCGTACAGTCTAGCAAAAACACATCCTTTGAATACTGATATGAAGGACAATAAAACACTGTAAAATTTGGGAGAATAGGATTTAACCACCATCTCTCTTGCTCAGTGTTTTTTACGTTCATCTACATATTCAGTTAGGCACCAGTGCAGTTACATCAAGTAACCAGGCTGCCCCAAGCTACACTCACAGCGTCAGTTCTTTACGTTACTTCTTATAGCAAACAAGAAAAATTGAGGAAGCTTTTCCCACCACTTTCACAATTCCTGGTCCTAAAAGGACGAAACATCAGAACTCTGACAGTCACCTAAACAACTCTTAAGAGCAATCAGTGGCAAACATCCTACAAGGAGTGGTGCGAATGGCTTTCATGTGAATGCCCATATAAACCACACTTTGTGTGTGCAAACTCAGTTCAGCCCTGACTAAACTTAAACCTATGTGTAATAGCCTCTGAAGGGATGAAAGTGAAAATGAAAAAAAAAAATAGATTCTTCATTGCCCAAGAGAGGAAATTAACAAGCTTAGAGTTTTAGATTTACAATTGTGACACTAATTAGACATATTAAACCTGCCGCACCAAAGACTGACCCCACTTGACAGCATTCGCACTTGCGGCTAGAAAAACCGCCGCCCGGAATCCAACCGACAAAGGCTTCCTTTCAGGCTATGCTTTTTCTTTTTCCCTACACCCGACGGAACGGCCAAGCCGCAAGCCAGGTCACGGCGGTAATCCGACTTCCCAGCAGCCTCTCCTTGAGCAGTGCCGGCTGCCCCAGCCAACCCCCAGGATTAGCTTGGGAGCCTCCCTCTCCGTTACCGCTCCGGGAATCCCACTGCCAGAGCGGGAGGGAAACGCGTCCCTTCCCAGGGCTTTCGGCCACGTAGCGCGGCACCGACACGCCCAGGCCCACCGCAGCCACACGGGCCCCCCGTCCCCGCTCGCGTCTCAAGGATACATTTTCGAGGCGAGGGCTCCCTCCAACCCTGGCTGCTACTGAACCCGGCACCGCCTCCCCCTCCGGGCGGCCTCCCCGGAGGGTTGCCTGCCCGATCGCTGCTGCCTCGACTCCGGCCCCAGCGCCCACCGCCCCGGTACGGCCGGCCTCGAAAGCGAAATCGGTCCAGGGCGTTGTGGCTGCGCTCCCAGAAGGAGAGCCGGGGGCCCGTGTCGGAGTGCGAGCCCGGCGGCATCCGCGGCGCCGGCGGGTGGGAGCGGAACGAGTCCTTGGGCCGGTACCCGCCGTGGCCGTGCATGTGTCCCGTGTCGGGCGGGGGCTGGTGCCGCGAGCGCGGGAAGGGCCGCCCGGGAGAGGACATGGAGCCGCTCCCGTGGAGGCCGGGGGGCGGCCGGCGCCTCGAGTACGGCCTGCTGCTGCTGCCGAGGCCGCCGGCAGGCTCGGAGCCGCCGCCACAGGGCCCGAAGCTGTTGTTGTCATCGTCGCTAATCTCGCCGTCCTCCAGTTCCCCTTCCTCCTTCGGGGAGAGCCCACTGGGGTCGGGCGCGGCCGCCGCCTCCGCGGCCGCCATGGGCCCACGACAACGGTCTCGGCGCGCCCTGCGCCCCCTCCGCCGGCCCGCGCGGACTCTCGCGAGACCACGCCCCGTCCCTCCCGCCCGGGAGGAGTCAGAGCCTCAATGCGTAAGAAAAGAAGAGGCGCGCGGCAACGCCCCTATTGCGGGGTACCCTGGGTAATGTAGTTCCTCGCTCGGGGCGAGGCCGTGCGAGGCGTGGCCGGGGAAGCCGGCGCCTCAGCCTATGGCGCGGCGGCGGGGGGCGCCAATGGGCGCGGGGCCGGCCATGTTGGTAGGGGAGGCGAGGGAGGAGGCCGCCATCTTATAGAAGGGCACGGAGCTATGTGGGCCGGAAGCGATGGCATGGCGGCGGGCTGTTCTACTTTCCCCTGTCCTGCCCCCTGCCGCGGGACGGTCAGTGGCAGCTCTCCTTAGCGCCCTCCAGGCTGCGCCAACTAAGGTGCTTCGGGGGCTTGGGCCTTCTGAGTGATCACTGCGGATGCTGGCTATCATTTCTCTGTTGGTGTGGCCCGTGCCCTACTGCTCCCCCCAAACAGTGCACAGACTGTTAAAGAAGGGAAAAGCAGCGCGTGTCGAGGCATTAACTCTCAGCACCCTCCTAGTAGCTAAACTAATGTTAAAATATTCTTAAAAGGAGGTTTCTGTGAAGCTTTCCAGACCTGTAATTGCCTAGAAGTTCAGATAGACCCTAATGCCTTCAGTGATGTAAATGACAAGTGATCATTAGAGAAGGTAAAGCAATTGCGTAAACACCTTCAATCGTTTGTTTTACTTTCCTATCTCTAAGTAGAATTCTCTTGCTACCTTTGTTGGTAAAGGATGCAACTGTCCTACCAAGAGTGCTGACTGGAGAGCAATGATGACTTGCTTTTGTAGAAGAAACCTCATTTTAAATAAAGCCTTCCTAAGTCGGATTGGTCTCCTGTAAACTCACAAAACCTGACTTCTAAAACTGAGAAACCTGAGAGATTCTTTTCAATTATGCATGCTAAATGTCTTTGCAGATTTGCCATGATTTTCAAACTTGGAGCAAGACGGCTGTGTCTTTGTGCTTTTCCTGAGAGTGAAATATTAAGATGTTTTGTTGGGTATTTTTTTAGTGAGTAACGTGCTATGAAATCACAACCACCAAAATAAAACTCAGTATCATGTAACTATTTATTTTCCTTTGCCTTCTTCTCTAGACTTGGTTTAAATCCAACAAGAATAGAGAGAGTGGATATGCTTTATAAAGTCCAAAATGTCGTGCCAAAAAACACACCTTACTTTTCTTTCCTCAAAACACTTTTCACCCTCTTTTTTTGATCTAACTGGACAGACTACATGACTCGAAATAGATGCCATTCCAGTGACTTCATACAAAACAAGGTAGAGTAATGGAATGTGTATATAATATCCTAATTTTCTAAATTTTTTTCTGTTTAAAACTGTGTGCATTCTTTGAGGATATTTACTGGGAAGCAAGTAAAGGTTTGCTTTTTTACTCCCCCTCCCTGCCCCGCATATCCATCATTCTACATGAGTGTGTTATTTGTGTCAGTATTTCTATTCAAATAGTTGGTATCTCTAGGAATCAGGCTAATGTTATTTTACATATTCCACAGTACTAAAAACATGCAAATATGACATAGGACATACTGAAAACTTTCTCAAGTAGCAGCTGGAGGTCAACCAGGTTTCTTAAACATTGGTAGGTGCCTACATCCATGTCTGAAATCTAATCCACTGTAGTTACAAAGCAATTTCACTACATGTAAGCTGCAGAAATTCCCCTCCCAGCACACGTCTTTACTTGCGCATCCCAGAGCTTTGCTTATATCTGATTCCAGTTGCCTTTGTACAGCTACCTTTATTTCTAAGGGTTTTCACGCACCACTAGGAAACTAGTACCAGTATCTTTTAGACTGGAAAGGAAAATATCTATAGAACTGTAAGGTATTGGCAAAACATCAGCTCTGTTATGGGAAATTAACCTGACGTGGGTATTCCCACTCTATTGATTGTTATTGTGTGTTTGCTTACTGTTCATCCAACAAGTGTGCTGAATTTATTCAGCAATGCTCTATGATCTGTATTATAAATTTCTGTCTAAGAGAAAACTTAACCATGTGTAAAAGAAGACCCTGAGAATCTTCCAGTGCTTTTGCATATCCTATGGTATCGTATGTCCCTTCTTTCATTTCAGTCATCTGATACTCCCAGCTTTTTGCTATCACCTAGGGTTACCATGCAAGTAATTTTAAATTTTCAGAAAGAAGCAGACTCACCACAGTCAATAAACAGAGAAATTGACAGTGTTAAATTCTTTTCTGTAAAGGGTATAAAATGACGTGTAAAAATAATGTGTTTTTCTGATGGTTTTGGTACCCACACATTTGAACGGAGGCCATAAACATTTGAAAACTGCAAGGGAGCTGCCATTCAAATAGAAAATATTAAGAAACTTCCTTGCTTATGACATGAGTAATAGATAAAGAAAATTTTGTGAGGTTTCATTGCAATATGTGAATTTAAGAGAAAAATAAATTTTATTTTAGCTGTATTTGACTTCATGCCTTTGAAACAGATTATATTGCTGCTGGATAAAAAGTTTTGTATTAAATACTGAATATATTTTCAGTAAAGGACAAATAGAATAATTTAAAATACAGAAGACTGTATGTAATTTAGGAACACAGAATTTTACTTGTTTTAAAGTTTGAGGCAGGAAAATAGTAACATGTTTACCATGTAAATTAAATTCAATGATGAAAAGTAAAGTGAGTTTTGTTTTTACAGAAGCACAGTCTAAGTTATAAGGACTGGGCCAAATTTCAGAATATAAAAGATGTTCAGCATCTTTTGGTACTATAATATATGGCTTAGGCTAAAATTATTTCTGCTCTTGTTTTGCAAGTGTCAATTACAATCATAGGTTCAGGGTGAATCCCCCAGTTGTTGAGTTAACAAAGATTAATGTATTCTTTGCATTTCTTCCGCAAAGTTTTGTGGTTGTTCCTGTGTTGTGCCTGTGCCAGCTGACACAATATCCAGGTAATTCATAATTTGACACTGTTAGTTGCATGATTTCACATAATTTTGTTGTTCTGTTTCTTAACTCATTTCTTCCTGATTTTTAAATTCTCTTTTTTTAACAAAAACCTGTGTGAAATCTAAAAAAGAAAGCAGTTTCTATCGAAGCAGGAACATCCAACATCCAATTTCAAAATAAACACTAAGTGTAGGCAAATTCTTACTGAACATAGTCTGAACCCAAGGTATTGAACTCAATGTATTCAAAATACATATGAAAGTAAAAATAAGTAAAAATTAGAGGAGACCATAAGTTTGAAAAAAAGAAAAAAGAATCACATTCAAATAGCAGGCAGAGATGCACAATGATAGAATGAAATGCTGCATGACATGCTTAAACTCAAATAATATTTCACCAAGAGATGTATCAGAGCAAATTATATTACATACCTAAAGGAATCTTTCCTTGGATGAGGTAAAAGTATAAGATATTTATATGAATAGGCGATTAAAATGAGGTGTTTTACAGAAGACTATTTATAAAGGTTTTTCAAATAAAAAAGTAGTCTGTTATCTTTACTTTGGTATTTATGGTGAGTTAATGCTGTAATACAAATCAGTCACATTGTTACGTTCTCAGACATGCACTTGGTAATGAGAAAAATCTCCTTTTTACTGTGCAATTATTTAGTACCTATCAGTTACTAAAGAAGACTTTTGTAAAATATGGAAGATGTCAAAATGTGATTTTAGGTTTTAGTCTGATGGAAGAGCTGATTCTGAGAGTTCTGTCTTTCCTGAACTGCATACAAGAAGCTTTTTTCTTTTGGAAAAGACTTTATTTTTAGGAACATAAAATAGTCACTGCAGATAACTTCAGATGGAACATGCTCAAGTAGGAGGTAACTCCCTCCTGTTAGGTGTTGCTAAAAGGAATGACAATTTCCTCTCAGGAACCTCAGCACTCTTTACTGTATTCCCAGAGATTTTCAACTGAGGATCCTGCATTGGTATTTGAGCCCTTACACGAGCCTTTGAGCAAGGACTTCTGGAAGTGAGTGACAGGTTGAGGAGAAGGAAGCAAGCAAGATCAGCAACTGAACCACAGAACTCTTGCCCTCTTTAAGGCAAAGAAGACTGTAGGCTTTTTCTGTTGAGTTTGTACTTGTATTGGACACCTAGCTCAAGGTTAACCCTAAAGACTGTGGTGTGTAATTCTTTTTTTTTGCCCTTTGATGGGATGTTCAGTGTTCCTTAATTCTTCAAATTGTGTACATGGTTGATTATTGTTATTTATAGTTATTTTTAGTGTGCAGATGCTACAGCCAAGTTAGAGCTATTTAACAGATCAAGTGTCTGTGCTAATTTTTTAAGCTTGGATAGATATGCAAGTACATATATAGTAGATTAAATGCAGTACTTTCCACTATATTATCCTCAGTGCTTTTTAAATACTTCAGATATTCCTTAAAACAAAAAGGTTGAAACTAAAAGCCCAAATTAGCATGACTAAAAATAATATAAGCAATTGTAACTTTTCTATTTGACAGGTAAATACTGCAATGGATTTGGTTTCACACAGAATGCTGGAAGAAGAAAGAAATGTAAAAATCAACTTCACATTAATTTCCTGAGACTTTTTTTTTCTGATGGGGAGTGGGAAATTATACTGTAGCATTGGCATCTATGTATGGAAGGTACAATACCATTCTTTTTGTTAAAAACACTGTAGAAACATATAGAAGCAATATCCTATCATGTCCTGCAGTTTTGAGAATTACTCTGTCCCATGTGGCATGTTGCATTTGCTTTCAAGTAACAAGTGTTCCCAGGTGCAACTAATCCCAAGTGGTGGGTAGGAGTTGGAGCTTCATGAATATCTCTATTGGATCAATTTGGATCAGTTCCCATTTGTGACCTTGGACAAGGAATTTCTGCCTTCAGGGTTTTCCAGATTGGTTGTTTTACTGACAAATTACATGCTATGGCAAGCATGATGACACCTTTATTAGCAGGAAGAGGGATATTGGAACACACACAACATTTTGAAACATTTAAGTCTTTAGCATAATGGTAGGCCAACTGAAGAAAGATATTTTAATAGTTTATGCAAAGATACAAAGTGTTTCAACTGTCTGAGGACACCGCATGTTTATGGATCTGATGCTGTTATCTTGAGTCATGTGTGTCATCTCAGTGTAGACTCAGGTCTGTGATCCCCAATGGTGGTACATTCAGAGGCAGGTTCTGCAAGGATTTTTTTTTCAACCTGTGCGTGAATAGTCTTCCCACTATTAGAGCTCCCCTGTAGCTTGGATCTGTGTGGTGGATTAGGTGGCTGTGCAGTAACCTTATGGGTTACAGCAACTTCACATGGATATAGCGTGTGTTTTTATTCACAGTGATCTTGGTGTATATTAGGGGCAAAGGGAAAGTATTTGACCCTTTTAGGTCGGTTTATTCACAAATTTTGGCCAGTATAATTCTTAAACAGATTTCTTCCTTTCAGCACCTCCAAGTGCAAATGCTGTTGGATTTCTAGGGCTTTACAGATCCCCTGGACTACCTGTCCTGTGCAATGAGTCCCCTCGTGTCAGAGCCTGAAACATTATAGGTTATGACTTAAACATTTTCATGAAGGACCTTTGCTTATTGCAATAAGAGCTGTATTACAAAAGCTGCAGAGACAACTACCACACCCTGACTGGGACTCCGGATCGCTCACGGAGGAATATAAGAAAAAGTAACAACTCCGCTCACGGAGGAAGATAAGAAAAAGTAACAACTCAGGGCTGGGGACATTCACAGAGCACAGGCCCAATACCTTCAGGGTGGAAACCACAGCCCCAGGGCTATCAGCTGCCAGGCCAGCACAGACCCTCGCACCGAAGGGTGGGGGGAGGAGAGGTTTTGGTTGTAGCGCCCATCTCCGCTGTGCAAAGGAGCTGAGCTGAGGGGCCCCTCCACCCGGGTAGAGGCCGCATGCACATGAAGGACAGAGGGGGTGCCATGCCCCATCAAAGGCCCCCCCAAAGGGGTCCCCAGACCCTGCACCAGAGATGATGCAACAGAGCCACGGTGTTGCAAGGGACAGTGTCAAACCTGGTGCCCTTTAGAGGAAGCACCTGGGCGTTCCCACCTGCTCAAAATGTACATTAATCCACTGGATTCTGTACTCTCTGGCATGGTGTGGCACGGCGGCAGCGAGGGACCCTCAGCACCCAGCAGACTGGATGGAGGGGAGCAACGAGACATCGTTGGGACCCTCAGAAGGGTGATGTGCTTCCACCTAACCCCTGTCAGTCTCTCCCTATTCCCCACCTCCCACACACACTTCTTCCTCTCTCTCTTTCTTTCTTACTTTCTTCCTTTCTTCCTTTCTTTCTTCCTTTCTCTTTGCCTCTTTTACTATTAAATAAAGTATATCAATTTTTTGGCCCCAACATCTAACCTTGTTTGGTTTTAATCATGTTTTTTGGGCATATTTTGAACCTTCAAAGTTCCTTCCGTTTTATACGCAGAGACTTGGCTTTCTCTGCTCCTCTGGATTTAAACCGGATTGTAACACCTGGTCACTGTGTGGTACAATGGGTATTCCAAAATGATGCATTGTCTGAAAAGTTTCTTGGTGCCACTAGTAGCATCAGCATTTCTACATGGACAGACCTCTACCCATCCTGACAAAATGTTCATGATTAAAGAAGTGTATTTGTGGTTACAGCATTTGGACATCCACATAAAATCCACTTGCAAATTTACAAAGGACACCCATGGGTCTAGGTGTGCTGCATCTCTGGTTTTGACCCTTCATCTGTTGCTATGGACCAAACAAACTGGACAACTGCTGCAGTATTGCTGTGCTTTTACAGAAAATTTGGGGAAAACCAGGCTTGTTGTACTGATGCAGTCATACCCCCTTGCCAGGGCAAGCCGCTAGGTGAGTCACACCAGCAAAGTGAGGAGAACCTGAGGTGCAACAAGGTGGTCATCTGGAGAGGGCCACGAGGAATCAATGTGTAACTGGTACCCCTGGCACAGCCAGGCAATGGTTTCATCTCCCGGGGTTGGGTCCTGCAAAACAGTTCTGAAAGACAAGCAGATGGTGACTGCTCTGTGGAAAAGCTGATGAGAGCATTTAAAGGAGTGTGCCAGCCAGAAAGACCCACTGTTCTTGCTAATTGATCAATTAAGGCGTTTCCTTGGTATCATCATAAGGAAAAACATGAGTGTAGCATTTTACTATTGCTAAGAACTGGCAGTGGTAATGCTTGCAGAGAGCTTCAGCATAGCAGCAAGGCACTTGCACAGGAGTGCTAGGGGATGTTAAGAAGCTGAGTTGCTTTCAAACTTACCCACAGCTGTGCATAGCCCCAAAGGCATCTCAGGAATCAGTGTAACACTGGCTAAGGAAAGCCAATGGCTCTTGTGCAAGTACAGAAGTGCTAATCAGGACAGCAAGTTCTGCAATTTGTACTGGAGGGGTGGTTGGCAGTAATAAACTACTCCTTTGGTGGAAATACAATCATCACACCCTGAAGCTGGATCAGAGCGCTGGAGCACCTCTCCTATGAAGACAGGCTAAGAGAGTTGTGGCTGTTCAGCCTGGAGAAGAGAATGTCCAGGGAACCTTTTAGCACATTCCAGTACCTAAAGGGGGCTGACAAGAGAGCTGGAGGGGGACTTCTTACAAGGCCATGTAGTGATAGGACAAGGGGGAATGGCTTTAAAACTGAAAGAGGGTAAGTTTAGATGGGATACTAGGAAGAAATTCTTCACTATGAGGCTGGAGAGGCACTGGAACAGGTTGCCCACGGAATTCATGGATGCCCCATCCCTGGAAGTGTCCAAGGCCAGGTTGGATGGGGCTCTGGGTAACCTGATCTAGTGGAAAGTGTCTCTGCCCATGGTAGGTTGGTTGGAAATAGATGATCTTTAGGGTCGCTTCCAACGCAAACCATTCTATGATTCTATGGATGCTCTGTGGAGCCTCAGGGAAGACCCATCTATAAGAAGGATTATGTCTGGCTTCTGTAGGAGAAAATCTCTGATGTCATGGAAGGATGCTAAGGGTTGTTCTATGACAGGACAGTCATGGCAATCTTCAAAGGCAGGGCCAGGATATAATGCTTCAGACTTAAGGACAGAACAGCAAGAGTCCTGCCTGTTGACAGGAGTTTTTGTTGGAAAATGTGTCTGTGCTAGTGGGAAATATGCAGAGTTTTCCCTTTGAGAAAGAGAGCTGCAACAGGGTGGGGAACAGCAACAGTTAGGGGATATCCTAGAAACAGTATCCAGGTGAGGTTTTCTTTCAATTAAAAAAACAGCTACAATGATTTCTTTTCTTTGGGTTTTGTTTAGTTTTTTTTTCCATTTGATGTCTTTTGATACCAGCTGAAAAAGACTTGTGCCACCAGGTTGCCTGATTATTTACACTATTAAACATTCCAACAAGGGAGCCAGACTTTAAAAAATGAATGCCTTATAAAAGTGATATTACAAAAAAAAGAGGATGCATATTACTTCCCAGTTGGTAGCTGTGAAAAGTGTTGGGACTGCAGCCCTGGAGAATTAAACTGGTATGTAAAGAGGTGTGACATGATCCTCATTGCCAGGACAATTTTACAGCTTTTCTTGCAGCACTTCACTATTGTTTTTAAATGTAATCTGATCTATGTATATGTACGAAAATTAAAGCATTTTAAGTGTTTTGTCCTGCTCCAAACATCTTTTCTTTATATTATCTTCAGGAAAGCTCAGGAACCTTAACTTGTCAAGGAAACAAGTTGAAGGGGATGGTAGTAACAAAGGCGCAGGGGGTTGATATTTGACATTGCCTGTGCTGCTAAATAAGTGGGCTTAGATCCAATCCCTCAAGACTAAACTGGTGCTTAGGACCAGCCCACTCTTCAGGGACTTCCTGGAATCATCTCCTCAGAGCAGTCCAAATACACCTGGAGAGTAAGTTTACAGTGAAACAGTGTCAATTACTGAGAGGTCAGAGCTTCAGCTGCACCCAGCTGCTATTTATTTTTTTCATTTAGCAGTATAAATTTATCATCAAAGTCTTCTCTCTTAGTTAATGGAGAAAGAAAAATTTCTTTACTAGTTGTTTCAGTTCCCCTAATGTAAAGTGACTTCAGAGGGGAGACACATTGCAGGAATCTCCTTTTGTTAATTAGTAGTAGGACATGATACAGAATGTTTAGGTCTTAAGGGTTAATTGCTAATTGTGGTCCTGTTAAAATTTTGCAGCTGTCTACAAGACAATGTATATTGCTTACCAGACAATGTATATTGCTTACAAGACAATGTATATCGCTTGCTCAACACTTATTCTGCTTGCCAAAGAGAAAAGAGAGGATGTATGGCCACTGATAAGGAAGGCAAACCAGGACCAAAGATCCTGTTTTCAAGTCCTGAAACCAGCTCTGGGCTTCAGACTTGGAATAGGAGCTTAGAGAGCATGCGCAGGGAAGAAAGGTGAAAAGTTCATCTGAGGAAGACGCCTTACTTCATCTGAGGAAGACTTTTACTTCATCATTAAGTGGCAGTGTGCAGGTGTATTGGGATGCTAATGACTTTTGGGCTAATTACCATACGAAGCGGGGACACACAATGAATATGCATAGGCACATTGTGTAATCCAATGCATATGTAACCTGTAACCAGATATATACCTAGCTGAATGCCACTGACCGCACGCATGTTTGTGGAGGAGAGATCCCCCATGCGTCAGGTACCATTAAACATACCTACTCTATAAACTAAATTGGTTATAGAGTCTTTTCCGCGTATCAGACAGTGACATCCATAGGCTCAAATTTACTCTAAATATGCAAATGTCCTAAGACAAAGAATTCTTGAACATCATGCCATGAGCCATTTTGTGGCAGTGGGCTAGGGGGAAACCCCTAGCTGCCACGTTTCAACCCTGTCAATCATAGACTCAGTTCCACCTCTGTTATTTTAATATTCATTGTATTGTTTTACTATTCAACAATTGCCAGAAACTTCTGCTGTTCTGTAAAGTTCATAGGTTAATGCAAATATGTTCTGCCCTTGCCCAAGACTCATTGGAGAGCTGTCATCCCATGTCAATTTGTGATTTGATAAGGACCCTGGACCCACCTTATCACCACCTCCTTTCCCCCTTCTCTATAAAACCCTGTGTAAAGACTCCATCGGGGTCTCTCTGATCGCCTGTATCCTGAAGAACATCATTAAAAGTCTGGGTAACTGATCAGGAGTCCGTTCTCTCTTCTCTGCTCCTACCTGCTATTTATCAACACCGGGTTCACTGCTCTCACTGCATGGCAAAACCTAGGTACAGAGATAAGCAAGATAAGATAAGGCTGCCGTTATCGCAGCGGCAGCCAGAAGCTTATCTCCCCAAGGTGCTGGATAACGGCGGGCATTGCAGAACCTAAGCAGCCCTGCCAGAACCCCAAAAGCATTACCATTTCTGCAAAAGTTTATGACCTTATGTCAGCCAGCAGCTACTAGTGGCCTGAGTATTGTACAGAAAACTTTTCATTACTAGTTGTATTTGGATGTGAGCCTTTTCTAGTGGAACTAGATCAGTTTTCAGGGGAAAAAATAACAAATTCAGAAGCTCTCCATGTGGCAGCTCTGACCCTGGAAGAGTTCTTGAGTTTCTCGTTTCCACAGCCTTTGACAAATGTTCTTTTGGGTTTGAGTCTTTGTGGGGGAAAAAACCATCTCCAGCATACCTAAGGCTTACACCTAAATCAGTGTCTGACATAAGAGAAATTAGACATATAGATGAATTCCAGATAGTTGGATATATTTACAGGTGGAAGTCTCAAATAATTAACATAAAAGCAGTCTAGTAAAGTCTCAAGACAAAAGACTACAAAATGTATTTTTAAAAAATCATGATCCATTCTACTAAAATAATCACAGATGTTAAGAATATTCACTTTTTTTTTAATTTATTTATTTGTTTATTCTGAGAAGATTTTGTCTGAATCCTAGTAATTCTCTGTTCTGCATCTGTATTACCAAATGTCAGTGTTGTCAAGAAAAAATAAAGGTAGCAAGGCTTGGCAGCTGGGGGATAACCTCTTGTTATAGTGATGTCCTAGACTTCACAAAACTGAAGAGTTTCATATCTTGAAAAGCAGAGCAGCAAGTTTTGTTTATGTTTGTTATGACAGAGGTATAAGTAAGGCATTAATGCAGATTCGTTTCACAGATTAAGAAGGTGCTTC
>VYZT01053519.1:11490-48984 GCA_013400735.1 Pomatostomus ruficeps
AAAAAACCCCCAAACAACAACAACAAAAAAATGTGGTTTTGTGGTTAAGGCGCTGAATTCAGACTAGGCAGTGCTGGATTCTTGTCACAGCTTTACTTTGGCATGAGGCTGGGAAAACCTTTCACTTTTCAGACCTGCAGCAATATTGAGGTACATGCCTGGAGCTAACCAAACCAAAGATCACAGAATCATGGAACGGTTTGGGTTGGAAAGAATCATAAAGATCATCTGGTTTCAACCCCTCCTGTGGGCAGGGAACCCTTCCACTAGACCAGTTTGCTCAGGTCTCCATCCAACCTGGCCTTGAAAAGATCCTGTACGTCATCCCCATCAGTGGGATGCAGGACCAAGACCTTAAGTTCTCTGTGACCCTTCCAGAGGCGTAATTTTAGGTCTGATATATTTCCTTTGTTTTCTGTCTCTATCGGCACTGTATATTTAAATGAAACTCATGAAGCAGCCCTTTCGTTCTGCTTGGCTTAATTTGAAATGCAGTTTTCAGTATTGAGGAAATTGGTTTAAAAACGAGGTGAGACAGGTGAGCGTCCGGAGAAACAACAATGTAAATGGCACAGTGCTGGAGGAAAGACAGCAAAACAGAGACTTGCTGAAGGTTGGGAAGGGAAGAAATGCAAAATAAAATCACAGAATCTAGGAATGGTAAGGATGGGAAGGAACGTTAAAGATCATCGAATTCCAGCCTCCCTGCCACAGTGGTTTGGAACTATCATTTTTCTACTAGTTTTAAAAAAAAAGGTAGGTGAAGATAATCTGTTCCCCTCTGCACTTATCAGCAGGACAGGGAAGGATGAGTTGCACTGGATGACCCTCCCAAAGTCCCCTCCAGCCCTGTTGTCTGTGTTTTCCAGGACTGCAAATTTTGTCTGGATTCAGGATGTTATCACAGCCGGTCCCGAGCTTCGCGCACACCTCCAGCGCTACCGCGGGATGGAAAAGCTGGGCGCAAACAAACATCTTTGTGCCACGGTAGCTTTTGGCCAGAGTTTATAAGAAGGCATCCATCAAAGAGCAAGCACGCTTACAAGTTTTGAGTTGAGAAAGTGCAGCGGCAAGCTTTTGGGGGGATTTCACAATACTGATTTCTTGGTTTGAAGCAAAATACATTTACAAGAGCATCTGCTGGTGTGAGTCTCTTAAATATGGCATATACTCCGTGTTACTGCTTCATCATCATGTATAATTGGCAATAAACCTATTTAGAATTCAAGATGCATAAAACTGAAAGTCTTTGAAGGGAATAGCTGCTGAGATTATATTTATTGTGCTTTCCCACAATATTTTTCTATGCATAATGTGATAAAGCTCCAAGGTGGTTGTAGGCAAAGCTGAAATATTCACAAGTATGCAGTTATTATGAATTTAGACAGGTTGTAAGACATTTTGATATCAAACTCTTAATGAATGGCAGTAAACATATTCTACATTACTTTATTAAAATGCCTATTAAAACATACACATCCACAGAACGATCACTGGATGTGTTTACTTGCGAGCAAAAAGGCCATGAAGAAAACAGCATGGAAATAAATTTTCTTTTCCTGCACCACTATGATAAGAATTAGGGCATGCATTTAAAGTTCATATTATTTTCAGTGTGTTCACAGCACATCCAGATAATCAGATATTCAAAGGAGGATTCCCAGTCAGTTCCAATGTGCCACGACTCAGTAAATCGAGTTGTGTAAATGATAGTTGCATATCCAACAATGTTGTTTTGAGATTCCAGAAAAAACTGCTACGCTCCAAAACAACAACAACAAAAAACCCAATCAAACAACAAATACCCGAAAAATACATTCTTGTTATCTTGATGCTTTCAAATAAAATTTGCCGATGTTTTCTTTCTATTTGGCTACATTTTTATTAGCAAAAATTTAAAACTAAAAAGTCCTGTTGAGCTAGAATATGAGGATTTATTTTTATTTTTCAACATTTCTGAGTACACAGTCTGAGGGGAGGAAAAATTCAAATTATGGGTTGAAAACATATGGAAATTTATTCTTTCTGAGTAAAATTTTTATTTTCTTTGCAAAGTCCTGATCAACACCCGTGACAAACACAGAAACAGAAGTCTCCAGTAGCATCCAACAGCAATTCCATTGCTCCATACCATGCTGTTAATCTAGAGCAGCTCTTAAGGGGATTGAATATTCCACATTTTCTGTGGCTGTGGATCGGAACTGTCCTCCTGATGGAAATATCTCTGTGGGACACATCCCTGCCCCAGTGTGAAGTAAGAATCTGCTAGAAAAGAGCTATTATACCATAAATTCACCCAAAACATGGCTTTAAGGTGAAGAGTGTGTTGGATCAGCACATGGTGCCCTGGGACTGGAGAGCTGGGAGGGGAGTGGGGAAAGGCACCATGACGCAGTTAATGCCTCCCTTAGGACAGAGTGAGCAAAGTTAATGCCTGGAGCTTTTTGCCTGTTAACAGAAAAAGAGAAAAGATCTTTAAATGTTGGTGTCTTTCTGATACATGCAGCTTCTGTAGTTATTTGCCCTGAAAATACTGGTGTGAGCTGGTTGTGAGACTTGTGTGCTCACAAGCACAGCCAGCTGCTGGCTTCTGGGGGTCATACCAAGGGATCTCTGCAGAAATGCTAAATAAAGTGGGATAAAACCTTGGCACAACACTAACCAGCACTCCTGCTTCTCTCCTCTTTGTCAATGCAGCCATCTTGCACTTGCTAGAGAAAGGAGGAACGGCTGTAAGCTTAAGAAAGGGTGGGTATAGATTGGACGTTAGGGATAAATTCTTCCCTGTGAGGGTGGGGAAGCCCTGGCACAGGGTGCCCAGAGAAGCTGTGGCTGCCCCATCCCTGGAAGTGTCCAAGGCCAGGCTGGATGGGGCCTGGAACAACCTGGGATGATGGAAGGTGTCCCTGACCATGGCAGGGAGTTGGAATGAGATGGCCTTTACAGTTCCTTGCAACTCAAAAAATTCTATGATAATTACATTTATCAGTCCTCGAGAGAATCCAGATGGCTTTTTTAGGTAAACTGAGTCTTAGCATACTGAATTAACCATGGGAGAGGCTTGCCAGGCAAGGACCTGTATTGGTCTCCTTGCCTTTGGCCAGAAGCAGAACTCCACAGAAATAACCAGTACCACTCTGAAATAATATCCTGAGGGATTTTACTACTTTTCTGTGCTATGATTATACAATAGCACATTCCCACCTGCCTGTTGGAAGTGTTGTCCCACTCAGAACTTAATTTTTTGAGAATGTAGAACAGTACCATTCCCTACAAAACTCCTATTTATACAGCACTGCTGTTGTTATAAGAACTGTTTATACAAATAAATAACATAGCCCACGGTGCAATATATTTCACTTGCCTAATGTACTTCTTGACATTTAATGAGAAACTGCAAGCCTTAATCCCGAAGCCCAGGCTAAAATGACAGAGCAGAGTCCCATCCAAATGAAAGGCTGTCATTGTTCTTGCTGGAAGCAGCCACACTTATTTCTACGTCTGGCAATAATATTGTTTTAAAGCAAACTCTGAAGAAGTTATCTGAGCCGAGTCAAAAGCTGGAATATGCATTTAAACATCCTATTAATAGGCTTGGCAGAGCATGTTTATTAAAAAAATTGCTTTATTAGGAACTTTTGTCTCTAAGAAAAATCTATTTGACATGTCTTTATTTACTGTTCAGCCATAATACAATGTTATAGTCCCACTGATATCACTGATAAAGGCATTATGGGATGCCAGATGGACAAAGAACAGAGTAAGAATGGAGAAAGAAAGGGAAAATAAAGAAGTAACAATGTCATGTCACTCTGTCTGACACAATGGGAGGTCAGCGGCCTCCCTGCCACAAGGGGTGTTTTTATTCTCAGTGCATCATGAAGAAGGACATTATCAGGAAGGGTTTGAAGAGAATATGTGACAATATGAGCCCAGGTGTTTCCCCCAAGCACAGCTCAGGCACCATGGGGCTACAGAAGGAACGAGGAGAGGCTGGAGGAGATGTGCTGGCAGTGAATGAGAAGAGATAAGCAGATACCACTTGCATGGAGCCATGAGAGGCCATTACTTCACTTTGCTCTCTGAGCAGCCCCTCTTGGCTGCTCCACTCTTGTCTTCAGAAGTCCCAAACCTTCCCAAAATTCCCAGATCCCCCCAAAACTCCCAAATCCCCAAACACCTACACCGTAACAGTACCGTTAAAAAATCCCAGCAAGTGCTTTCACGAATTTCTTAAGTCAGCTCAAATCTCCCCTTTATATTCTTTTAGAGCCACCACAAAGGCTGTTGTATCCTAATGAATTAGCATTAAAAGAGATTTTTTTTATATCCCAGGAATGGGGGAAAAGAGCAAACTCTTCCCAGTGTCCACAACAGTTACATATTTCCCCTCTTCTTTCCGCCCTTCCCCTTCCCCCCTGTCTCCAGCACTGCTGCTCAAAGGAGAAAGTAACAAAGATATTTGAGATTATAAAGGGTTTTGGATGAGTGAACCTGGAGTGAGTAAAGCTCTTAGAAAAGAATTTAAGGGATCGCAGTGGCATGCAGTCATGTTATATAAACATATTCTGAATGGTACCATCATACGCCCAGCCCTGGCGCCACAATTGCATTAAGTGAAATTTTATACAGAAATTGTCAAAGTGCACTGGGGTTGGCTGATTATCTGCTCTTTCTGTTCCCTTTCAGACGTGAAGCAAAAAGCCAAGGTGCTGGAGAAGAATGTGGACAGTGCCAAGAGGTTCCTGACCTAATTTAAGCAAAATGTTTTCTTTCTTTTCTTTGTTTTTTGTTGTTTTGGTTTTTTTCATCTTTCCCTCTCTCTTTTGGTTTCCTCCACAGGGTTCAAAGCTGTCACTCCTTAGAAATAAACACCTGAAATTGACTGTCGCTGGGATTTAAAATTTTCCAACACTTAAGGAAAGAGAGAGTAGAAATTGGAATAAGGTCATATCGTAAAACCTACTTCCTGAAGTGTCTAATGAATATTTCCCCTATGTATCTTGACAGTTTTGAAATGTACGTGGATAGGAGGAATTCACAATACTACTCAGGAATTGTTTATTCTTGCCAAAATAAGTTAATTAAAATGAGGCTCTGATTAAAATGAAAGGGTCTGGCTCATTTGAAATATTAATTTAGGCCTCTGTTCCTGCAATCTGCCTGCAAGGGTCTCCGTGCAAGAGCAGGGCTATGTTTGTTACGCAGCAAAGCATTGTTGCAAGTAAAGCCAACATTTATTTGCTTTTAATGTTGTCTGATCTCCTTCCCTGAGTTAGCCTGGCTCTGCTGACCTTCGGGGCAAACTGCAAAGCCTCACTTTTACTTGCACTAAGGATGAGTTTATTGTTTGTGTTTGAAGGGGGAAGGGAGTTGGGAGAAATCTCTTGTGTGGGGTTTGGGGCAGGTTTGTTTGGAGGTTCTTTCCTACAGATGCTCTTACTTAGCCCTGGTACTACCACTCATGTAGGATTTCCCCCCATTAATCTACAAACACTGCCATAGCAATGAGACAAGAGACAGCCACTACCCAGCCATGAATGAACTGGACTGCAACATCTCAAAAAGAATGTTGATATCATTTCTAAGATTTCTCCCTCTGTCCCCAAAAACAATTTAAATTTATCTTTCTATATAAAATCTCCAGTCCCTGAGATAAGTGCCATACTGAATTAAACCATTTTTCTCACTTCTTACACACATAACTAAAAGAAAAAAAAAAAAAAGGAAAGAAAATATGCCTCCCCTTTTTTTCTCTATCAGCTCCGAGTATAAATAACCTATGTGCCTCTTTAGACAAGAAATTGGATAGTGTGATAGAGCATATCCCAAACAACAGAAGAACCCAAAATGTTCTCTCAGGGCTAATGTCACAACCCTCTGTCTGTTTAAGGGTTCCAGGAAACCTGGGAAACTCCTTCCCCCAAATCCCATACGAGGCATTATGGATGAACAGCAGGAATTGGTTCTTCCTATGCAGGAACTTAAAAACTCCACCAACTATGTGAAATAATGTCTGTTTTACCACAAAATGAGCAGACACATGGCATAAAATTCCATAAATCCTGTCATTTTTCTGGCTATACTGACACTAAACCAACTAGAAGAGAATCTCTTCATGTCCTCTGGACAACCCTGGGTAATGCTGGTGGTACATTTCTGAATTCTGGAGGATGCCCCATGGTTTTATCCTCACCCAACAGTATCTGCTGCACTGCAGGTCCCAATAGGAAGGGGGAAGTTTCCATTTGCTCTGCTGCAGTCACTGACCCAGAGGAAGGTCAAGTATTAGACTATTTAAAATTGCTAACATTTCTATTTGCCTGCTGACCTGAGAAACTCAGATATTGACTTTAAATCAGGCTGTAAGGAGATGCCCTGGCACAGCAGAACAGCAAGTTTCCATAAACAGAGACTGGCACACATTAAAAACTGGTATTGTCAAAACATTCATGGAATGAAAATATTTTGTCCAAACAGCCATTGGGTTAAATCACGCCCACAACAACAAGGGGGTGCTGAAACTGTCTCTCTTCCTCATCAGAGCTTGAGTGAGGATTCCACGAACATGTCCTTGCTCCAGTGCCACATTAAGGGTGGTAATCCTGTGTGATGCTGCAATGCACAAACGCAGCAGGAAGGAAACCAAGGCACCTTAGCACTGCCTCCCTGCATTTTATACCTTTGCAACTCCTTTGCTACTCAGCTTCTCACTCCTCGCCATCACCATACTACACTGCCTGCAAGCCAAGGCAAAGGTGCAGGGTGAGCTCGTGCTGCAGGGAATGATATTTTCTACAGATGTGTCTCCAACCAATAGATACTTCATCCTGATTCAAGGTATCTTGATATTTTGTTTGTTAGTTTGTTTATTTTGCTTTGGTTTATTTTGGGTTCCCACATACACACACACATAGTGAGTGGAAGATTATCACAAGGTGTGAAGACCATATTCCTGCTCTTCCAAGAGTGTTCAGCCTGAACAGCAGGCTCTTTGCTTCTCTTTTTAGGAGGAAGAGGGCCCCAGAGGGAATAGAGCTCTCAGGTTAGAGGCTCTCAAAGAGAAGCAGCCCGCAGGGAAGGTTTCAAGTCCAAGACCAAGACACACACAGATAAATTTCCATATGATGTGTCTACAAGTGTGCAGGGAATCCAATCTGTCATCACAATCCAGAGATATTTTGGGTTTATCTGCTCCCATCTGGTTCTTTGCTGCATTTGAGAAGCCCTGGGATATTGAGACATAAATTAAAGGTCCCAAGCATGCCATGTGACCTGCTGAGTATGTCCAAGTCCATAGACACCAAAATTTTGTTAATTTAATTTCTCTGCAGACTCCATGCAGTTATCCAGTTATCAACATCTACCACCTCAATATTTAGTTATCGACATCTAAACACTCACATGCTGGTGTGTCCACCCCAGACTGAATCCCAGCCCTGTATTTCTGTAAAGTTAACTCATGGGCTGAGTCCTAGAAGCCTGTATCCAGAGCACAGTGATACCTCTGCATGGTTTGGAGGTCACTGCTTAGGCCTGGGGCCATGTATCATTTTCCTCAACAATTACCAGGCAAAGTCTGGTACTCAGCACAGACCAGGGACTGGTCCCAGTTGTCAATTCAGATGCAACTAGCCCATTTTAAAGGGTGAGATTTATATAACATGGATGTGAGTCATGCCACCTTCATCAGCCTCTGTGCCACAGAAAGATCCTGAAGTGTGCTCCTACACTCTGACCTGTGCGTCATGTGGCTGAAGGTCAACTAAATGGGATTTACTGGAATTCTAGTTCTAGATTTAGGTTCCAAAATCCCACCTTATTTATTTTTAACACTCACACCCTAATTAGAGTTGGAAAAATAAATCAGGCTTTGATAGTTTCAGAATAAAATTAAATGTCTATCAGAAAATATTTCCCTGATTTATTTCAGGGAATATTACTTAAAAATTCCATTATGTCATTTAATATTTCTGTGAAATTCTTCTATTTAGACTCCTGTTAATAAGAGTGATGGGAGCAATGGAGATCCCAGGGCTGGCATGATTGCTTGGGTCAGATAAGATATTTATATATCGATTTATATGTAGATCTCATACCCAAACATCTGGTTGGAAATGAAAATTCCCCCTGTGCTTTCGGTGTTGTTCATTCCACCCTCAAGTGAATTTCCAGGGAAAGCTAGGGCTGCATCCTCCTCCTTTTGGCATCCCACATGCAGGAGCTGAGCACGAGACAGGAAAGAGCAAAGTCCCTCTCCTGAGCCTAGCTCAGTTCACCTGCTTGGTTGGCCTCCATAAAATATGTATTCCTTTATCTATATTTCCCTTCTGAGAATGTTTATATTTATTTCCCTTATACAAAACATCCCCACTCAGTCTACACTTGCACTCCATCCTCATTGGTGTGGATCTTCCCTTCTATTACAGTACAGGCATTTGGCAAAACAAGATAACAGCAGAGAGCTTTGTTACAACCCAAAGGCTAAAACTGAAAAGCCTGTAAGTGGGAGTGTTTTCCTGATGGAAAGTGAGGCACCAGCTGCTTCTCAGGGCTAAAACCTTTCCCTGAACCAATACCTCTGTGGTTGTGTTATGTGGCTCCTCTCCTTATATCTCTTTTAATTTTCATTTACATCGAGACTGTTTTCTTAGGGTTGTCTCACATAGCGAAGAGGAAGGAAAGCATGAATAGACTATTGATGGTTCTAGCTTCATATATAATGTATATGGCACTCTTATCTGTGGGAAATATTATCTTTATAGCAGAATATACTTAAGAGGGCAGAGCACTCAGTTTGTTTTGGCAGGAGAGAGGATTCAGGGTGACTGGCCACATCTAGCAGCAACCTAAGAGTCAAGGTGCTCTAGATGTGTTTTCCCCTCTTTCTGTGTTACCTTAAGAAGTCACAGGGCTCTTCTCTGCTTGTGTATGTTAAATATCTGCCTCCAGAGCTGCAGCAGCACGTTCCTGGCCTCCCTCAGAGCAGCCTGTTTTCCTGCACACGAGCCCATGTGGATGCCTCTCCTCTAGTTTCATTCTAATTCTAGGAGGAATTTACCAGGGAGCATTTACCAGCCTCATGGTGCAGCCATTTTATCTCAAGCTCGTAGCTGCTCCTTCCTGCTTTTCCCCACACACTTTAACCTCTTACAGGTGCCTTTGCCACTGCATGGCTGCCTCTGCCCGAGATTTGGGCTTCATTCAGAAGTGCAGGAACAGTGGAGAAGGTGCTGTTCTCACTTTGTACAGGAGTTGTTCCTTCTGCCAACACGAAGAGGTCAGGCAGTCCCACAGCACAAAGGTATGGGGGAAAAATTGGGATAATCCCCCCATCCCCAGACTTGCCTCCTTCCCAGCACACAATGGTGTTCCTTTGCTTGAATTCTGTCAAATCCTTTGAAATCAGCAGATGAAAGATAAGGCAACCACACAGTTCTGGGTCTGTGTGAGTATAAAGAAGTAGGATTCTCTTCACAGAAGCTGAATAGATTTGTTGTCTTTTGGGGTTTTTTTCCCCACTTATTGGGAATTTCTGAAATCCATTGAGTAGAAACTGTTTTGGTGGTGTGCTGAGAGATGTTGAGCCATGCATCTTGAGAGAATTTATCCTCTCCATATAAATGCACACAAACAGAGGCAGGCAGAGAGCAGAAAAACCTACTCCTTCCTGCTTCACGGGCATTGTCGTGAGAGTAACAAGCAAGACAAAAAGGGAAGAGAAACTTGCAGAGGTTCAGCTGAGACTGGAGTCCAACCATGACAAGTAGAAGCCGTTCCTGAATGAAAATGTAGTCCTTACCCAGGCTCAAAGCCTAAACCAGGAGCAGCATTGAGCAGGAAGGGAACCAAGCAGAAATTTGCAGATTACACACTCCATAATTTGTTGGAGGGTCTGTCAATCTTTCCCAAAATTGAGTATGAGCAACCCAAACCTCTGTTCAAACACAGGACCACGGCCACTCTTAGTACTGATAGAAAGACTCAGTTTGGCTAAATGAGGAAAATTATCCCTCTTCATCTCCCTCATGTGTTGAAACACAGTCCTTCAGACCAAACCAGTGTGGTTATTGGCACCAAGCTGTTCAGATTCCCAGAAGACACAAATTTTCAGTATGGAGTACTGGCATAGCTACACACAGATGAAGGATAAATTCACCGTAGCTACTCACCTGATATGCAGGATGTGCAATTGAGCAGCTTTGTGTGCATCTCCAGCAGCTCAATGATCTCCAGCGGGGTGCTCGCTTTGAAACGCTTGAGCCGTGGCGCACGTCTCCCACCTTGTATCCTGCACAACAGGAGCCTTGGTGCTGGCAAAGGAAGGAGAGGGAAAGCACATGGCAGGAGCTGCCCGAGCTCCCCTCCCAAGAAAGGGATTCACAAGCCCACTTTGCACAACGTGGCGTATTCCAAGGACAAAAGCAAAACAGCTCCTCAGAAATTTCTTCATGAGCTGGAGATAAAAGTAATCCCTGCTAGGGATGGTTTAGCAGTATGCATATATGGGGGAGGAATTTCAGAGGAAGGGAAATACCCCTCCACCCCATCCTGAGTTTTCAATAATACTTTGTAGTTCTGCCCACTTTTGAAGTAGCTTAAAAGAAATGGAAGTATTTGGAATGTTTTTACTCAAGAAATACTTCCTTTTGTGTAATTAAAATTATTGTGGTTGGCTCGTAGAGTGAGAGGCTCATAACTTTGTTTCCAGTAGCAATCAGTGTAGTTAATACCCATCCTATCAAACTGAGTTAACTCGTGTTCATTTTGGGCCTCATCCAGAGCTTATTGATGTCAAAGGAAAGAAACTATTGACTTAAATGGGCTTTGGAGTAGACCCTACAAGCTGAAAAGAACAGATAATCTGGTTATTTCTGCCACAGAGAAAAGGGATATCCAGTGAAAATAAATAGGTGAAAGTCAAAATAAAAAATCATGAATTTAAAAAAATATTAAAAACCAGACAAAAGAATCCCATGAACAGGGTGTTTTGTGTGACCCAGAGTTGTTATAGGGAGAGGTGGAGAACCTCATGGTGCAGAGGGTGACCACAACAACCCCCATAAATCAGGAGACTTAGTGAGATGAAGAAAATTTGCCTGGTTTGCCTTTCATATCTGAAAGTGAAGAATTAAAACCTGACCAGGGTGAGTATTACACAAGATAATCTTAGGCTTTATGTGTTCTGGCCAAACCTGTGATATCAGGTTTTGAAGTTGTCCAGTATAAAACAGAGATCACAAAAATTACAGGGGACAAAGATCCTGAAGGACACACAAACTTAGGGAAGGTTTATAAAGAATCCAGTGGTGTTTCTGGCCATGCTGGATGAATTATCAAAAGCTATGAGGATCTCTGAAATGAGTTCAGTACCCAGCAGGTTTCCCATGAGAACAGGCATCTGCAATGCAAATTCCATGCCCAAGCCCTGAAGCACGATTGCCAGATCCAAGCATCAGAGTGATGAATAAATCCCCTTTTCACTCCCCTTACAAATATTGAAAATATAAGGAATAAAAAATTCAAAGTCTTTTTTTATTGGCCTGGTGGTTTAAGGCATTTGAGTGCTGCTGGCACTCCAAAAGCTCCTATTTACAACTATGAGTATGAGAAATCACTTTATTGTTTAAACCGAGGATGGGGTATTCACTTCCCTACAGGTCTTCACTTAAGCTCCCATTTGGCTTGTCTCCTTCCTGTTTCCATATTCTTTCTTTGATTTCTTTCCTCCAGACCATACTTCCCAAAACATCCTGGAGGTGAACTTTTTCCCTGCAGTGAAATCATTAGTAAAATATCTGTTGAATTCAAGAGGGCCAAGGGGGTGTCATTGACAACTGGCTTCACTTCTTACTTTGTAATTCTATTTAACTGTAGTTAAATAATTCTGTGGAGTTCTCTGCTCTGGGAATTTCCCCAGCATTAACAAATGTGGATCTCCTGTGGTCAGGATGCCACAGGTGCCCTGTGCAATTCCCCCACCCAAAGTCAAACTATTATTGGTTAGAAGTCCCTACAATGTCATTCTCATCCCAGTTAGAGCTGCAGTGGCACTGTTTGATATCGTGCACATGGCACTGGATATTAATTCTGAAATGTCACTCTGTGTTTGCTTTCTTGTGTTCTTTTCACAAGGCCAAGATCATGCTTTACATATTGGCTTTGTGTTCTGCAGATTTTAAACAGATAGAGAGAACTGTGCCATTCAAATGTGAGTTTTAGTAACCCAAAATATCAGCTCAAATCTCCAAGGACAAAGAGCTGACATAAAAGTCTTCCAAAATCTTTCACAAATCTATAAAATTCCTGTTAGGCAACCTGATAAATCGCTTGACATTTCCATACTTTGATATCTCCAATTCTGAAGTGAGGTAACACTCTTATCTTTTGAAGGTAACATGAGACTAATTTTTCTATTGACAGATTATTCTGGGAACTTCTGCCAAAGCGAAGCTTCACTTAAACCTTCCAATGAACATAGGTCTAGAGGAAAAACAACACAGAGATATGAAAATAAGAGAAAATCATAAAGGGTCCAACCTCAGCTGACCACTGCCAGTGGATATTTGTGCAATTTCCTTGTTGCAAGATAAAATCCTTAATTTGTGTTTACTGATCTGGGTCAAAGGACAAGAGTGTTGAAAGGAATATTACAGGTTTTGCTTCTGTGCATTTTTCAGGCAATAGCTCCTTAGTCCTACGTCTACACAGCCAAAGCACTTCCCTTCTCTATTACCAATTTAAAGGGTGATATGTGATTGTTGTAGGTGAAGGAGGTAAATTGCAACTGCTTGAGAAAACAAACAGAAAGCTGTTTTAGTCATCACATTAGGGTTAAAAAAACCAAAATATGATTTGGCTACATGGCTGTATAGATGCCAATGGAGTAGTCATATTTATACATATTACTCTGAAGGAAGATTTCCTGTTCTTTTGCATGTGGGAGAAATCCTTTCATTCCTGCATTCAGAAGGGAGGGAAGAGGCCCTATCTACAAGCAAAATTACAGGAAACAAAAAGAGAAGTGAGTGCATGTTCAAGTACTTGGAGAAAAGCATTGGATTTGCTCCAAAACCCCAGCACTTTTACTGGCTGATACACCTCCCTAAAACTGTGTAAATGATTCCCTTGATTAGGAAAAGGGTCTGGTGCTGAGAAAACTCCATCAGGCTTGTTGAAATATGAACTTTTGAGTCAAAAAAGTGTCCTGTACAGTCAGGAGCAGATATATCCCAGGTAGACAAAAGCCAAAGAGCTTGTACAGTAGTTTCTATATAACAAAAGTTTAGCTTGGAGGAAATATATTTTTGCAGTTAAAAAGTTTTCACACACACAGAGAAAATAAAATAATAATGAAACCAAAACAGTAAAAAAAAACAACAAAAAACCATATAGTTTTTTTATTTGGTAGAATGGAAGAAAAATTTTTAAAGCCAGTAAAATTTCCAATTCTTGTACCAAGACAATAAGAAATAATTAATGTTGACTGCTGATATTAACCCCAGGTCCTAGCAGCCAATCTCACCAGAAAGGAATATCTTCCTGGTTTTACCAGGTAGTCTAGAAGGAAGCTGGATTTATGATTAAAAGGTGCTCTGACAATATAAATATGTGATATACTTCCTGTACTTGCCATAAAATTAATTTCTGTGTGGGATTAAGACACTAATGATATTATTACCACTTCAACATTAACTTGCAAAAATTTACTTTTTTTTTTTCCAGAAAGGTGTTGACATGATAAAAATGTAGCAAACTGATCTTATTAACCAAAAGACTGAATAATGTTTTTTAGCATGTGCTCACTTGGGTTGACATTGCTTTGTCTTAGTTCTTATATTAGGTGTATCTTTGTCACCTCTGTTTGTATTTACATAAAAGATCAAGATGAGTTCTCCTATTTTTAATTGGATAAAAGTTAGTTAAGAATGTCAAAGTCTAAAGCCAGTGCCTCCACCTGAGCCAGTCTGAAAGAGGTGTCTCCGAGAGATAGGATGAATCATGCCCACAATAATTGTGCTCTCCATGGACTTCCGAGGGAATTGAGAGTTTAGCTCAACTGTAATCTTCTCGCTGAGATGATTTGAATCCCCTGGTCCACCAGAGAAAAAAAGTTGAACATCAGCAGGAGCATTTATCTTGTCCTAAAATAGGCAGCACCAATTTTCTTCTGAAGCTGCAGACCTATCTCTTTTTATAAAATACACAGAGAGCTTTGATGCCTTGCCTTCACACAACTCAAGTGAGAGGACCCCAACCCCAACCTCAATATATAAAACAAGAAGTCTGTGACCCCAAAGTGGACGTTTTCACATTTACAGCAATGCAAATAGTGAAAGCAATATAAACTCATTAACACAAGCTATTAAACCTTTCAGGCCAAATATGTCCTTCCAGCTTCTGTTGATATTAATATTTTTCTACACTAAAGCAGAATATAAAATTTTGGACCCTATTTGCCAACCAGCATCCAGACAAGCCAGAGACCAATCAATTCAAATCCTATCCTGTAATCACTTTTAGGGAATTTGCTGTTCTGAACACACAATTCTGTATTTCTTTGAAAGAACTGCATTAGAGATAGCAGCAAATATAATATTAAAGAAACCTAAGCCAAAGCTTGTTCTAAGGTTACTTAAAGACACCCATTTCTTATCAACTAAATCACTCAAAACCAAGATTATCACCAGTTATAGCAACATTAACATCCGCATCTACCTCAACTCATATCACAACCCAAATGTGAGAACACCCAAGAAACTCAGTTCCAGAGCCAACTTCCCCCCAGTGCCAGTGCACAACTGACCACAAAAGTCATCAAAGTTACTTCCCTGGTTCCTCTCTGGGGCTGCTCTTTAACTTAACCCTTTAATTTGCCGAAATAGGGAAAAACATGTAGGTCTGAGCAAACAGAGAAAATGTGAAAACCCAACTTGCCATCCTCTCTGCTCACTGGGTTGCATGAGAAAATAGGAAAAGTGGCCCTTTTTTTGGGGTGTCAGGTGCCTACAGATGGCAATGTGGCCCCTTTAACCCTCCCTGCAGCCCAGCCCAAGAGCACCAAGGGTTATGGGTGGGAGAGGCACCCTGACACTGCAAAGATGTGAGTTGAAACATGCCAAGCAAAAGGCTTCTCAGAAATACCCTCGGGAAAAGTCTTGCTTGACTGGCAATGGAATGAGTCTAAGAAGAGATTTCCTAAAATACATCAATAATAAAAAAACATATTTAAATATAAAGCCTAGTACTTCAATAAATCACTTTCTCTCCTTCCTTCCTTGCATATTTCTGTTTGTAGGTACATTCATGCACTCATGAAAGGAATTCAAACCTTTCAGTATTCACAGGAAACAAAGAGAAGATTCCACTCCTTTTGTTAAATTTAGTAAATGAGTTACTGAAAAACAAATCAGATTTGTCACCATCCTAAGATGAAGCATTGAAAAATCTTGTGAAAGAAGACCTTTAAGGTTTCAAAAGCTAGTCAGTGTTTTAAGAAGGCAGTTTTATACCATTTCCACAGGTCCAATCATTACTAAAAATATTTGGCAAGATCTAGATGCACAAAAGTACTGAGGCACTGCCTGTGCAGCATTTCAGATTGTAACTGCTAGGGTGAGACACAAACCTTTTGCTTATGTTTATGAAGAGATACCCTCATGTTTTCAAAATTAGAACTTGGACACTAAAAGGAAAGTAAGAAAAAGTATCGAAAAGAGAGCAGGAAGGAAACCCCTCATTTATCTCCCACAACAGAGTAGACTTTTGTCAGACCACTTATCCCAGACACAGGAGATCAGAGTCACTGTTGCCACCTGTGTATCTGTGCATATGTCATGGAAGAAAGGATTTGGAAACCTATGGGCTGATTGCTGGTGGACTGAGTGATGGGCACCTGATGATACATCTTTCTTTAGGAACTGTGCCTGCAGAAAGAAAAGCAAACAAACAAGCAAAACCCCAAAAAAGCCCAAAGATCCACTGAGCAACAACATAAGGATATGATTCAAGAGCCCAGTAATTACACAGGTTGCCTGTGATCAGAAAGCAGCCAAGAAGCCAGTGCACATTCCCTATGGAACAGCCAGTGGGACAATGTGCAGAAAGCAGAGGAATCCAGCCCAGGAATTGAGATGTGGGTCTCTCCCAACCAACTGAGCTCTGAATCATTAAAGAGGGAATTTTTCTTCAGGCTTTCTTCCCAAAAGAATGGCGGATCATTTTTTAGACATGTTTATATGGAGAGTACAGAGCACCTTAAACTCTCTACAGAGATAAAGGAGAGATTTAGATTAGACATTAGGAAGAAATTCTTTATTGTGAGGGTGGTGAGGCACTGGAACAGGTTTTTCAAAAGGAACTGTGGCTGCTCCATACCTGAAATCATCAAAAGCCAGTTTGAATGGGACTTTGAGATGCCTGGTCCAGTGGAATGTGTCCCTGCCCATGGCATGGGGGTAGGAAGGAGATGATCTTTAAGGTCCCTTCCAACCCAAACCATTCTGGACTTCTGTGGTTCTATGACTGATACCTTTCTCAGGGAAATGAAAGCTTGGATTGTGCCTCAGCAGGAACCAAGCACACATTTAGAAGTTCTCTAAGCACCGCACAGCAGTAAGTTTGACTTGTCTACCTAGTTAAGGTGTCGCTCTTGCTGTAGTGAGGAGCAAGAAGAACTACAGGTGTCAAGAGCAGAAGCAGAGGAGAGTTTTATTGTTTTGATTTTATTTTTTATAGAAATTAGGAGGTTAATAATGATTGGACAGTGGTTAACTACTTTTTAGGGTGATTGGTTGAAGCTTTATAGGTTCAGTTAACAAAACATAAGATTAGAAAAAGTAAAAATATTCTAGTTTATCTTTGTTTCTTACATGATTTGTGTGAGAGAGAAAAATTCTCAGGACTGTCTGTCCACATTAAGGGAATGTCTTCATCCCACTGCAGTTGTCGGTCAGGCAGTGGGAAGTGAATAAACTCTCTTTTAAATCCTAGGTAAACCATATTTACCCTTATTCATCATCCACTGCATCAACCCTGGGGATGTTCCCTCTCCTTTGTCAAGCAAGGACTGACTTGTGGTCATGACTGGAAGGAACAGTGGGAAGTCAATCATCCTCAGGTTTGGTAGAATTCAAAGCAAAAACTTACTGTTTCATAATATTTTAGGGAAGGCAACTGCCCAGATCCCATTCTGTGGCAGGACTTCATTCGACAGATGCAGAATTTTTATGTTCAATATATAAGTCAAACAGCTGAATGCTGTCCCAAAAAGTCCTCGTGTGTTTAAGTAGTAGGGGTATAGAGGCACTTTATAAATATAATAAATAAAACTGCACATAGGCCAGGATCTGTAGGAGACAGTAACAGAAAATAGCCCAATTTCATTAGACTCCATCATGGTTCCCATTGATGTCAGTGCAAACACTCTGAACACAAATGGAAACAGAAATGAGCTGCTGGTGTGAAAACAGAGCAGCCTGAAGGCAGTTTGTTTAAAGCTTCTACATGATTGTGCATTAACACTGTACAGGACTAAATGTACATGCAGTTCCAGGACAGATGCAGGGGAAGAAGTTGTTTCCAGACAGTGTAAAGCAACAAAAATTCTGGAAAATGAGCTTCCAAAAATTTTCACTGCTGTTATGGGCTGAGTTAAACTGATATGCAGTAGGAGAGGACATTGCATTTCTCCTGGAAAATGAGAAGCACATGGGAAATAAAATTGTCAGAGTTTTTTTCTTGGAATTGAAAATTGTTGAAGGCTGGAGTCTTTAATGTAGGGGGTTTATCAACAGAAGCAGGATCTGTGGTTTCTATCTGAGCAGCAGTGAGGTCTGCAAAAGGTACTTCCTGCTGATGAAATTATATAGCTAGAGATTTCGGTCCAGATTTTGTACTCAGGAAGCCCTTGAAAACTTGTTTGCCGCTGTCGAGCTGTGGGAATTAATAGATTGAAAATTAACTATGGGCATATTTTTGAGGCAGCACAACCTGGACCAGCAAAGATCCTCGTGCAAGTGGAATAGAGAAGTGTCACAGTGGGCAGGAGAAAGGGCAGAGCTTCAAGCAGCAGCTGACCAAGTTGTATTTTCCCTGGGCTGGAAGGCAATTTGCATCCCAAGGTGGCACAACCCTCTTTATCCCACCATATCCTTATCCCTGAGGGAATAGGTTACAGGCAGCTTGCCACTGTGAGCAGGATTTTCCAATATCTCTCTTGATTTTCAGTATCCACAGCAGTGAGGTATCTCAAAAACATCCAATAACCAGATTCCAGGGATTAAAACCCAAATCATTCCCTTTTGCAATGTCTTAGCAGCAACATCAAGTAATGGAGGAGCCCCAAATCATACATTCTGCAAATAAATATCCAAATCTCTACTTTTAGGGTTTTCTTCATGAAGGTGATGAATGTTATTCTGCTGGAACTTAATGGCCAAAACCCTACAAGTAATTTAAACTGTGCAATTTATGTACAGGCAGCAATTGTCTCTTTTTCACTGCTATGCAAGAAAGGGAAAGATTTAAATACAATGGAAAAGAAGGTAAATGGAACTAAATCAGAAGTGCTAAAATGAAGGATGACCTTGAAGAAATAGTTGTAGGAACAAAAGCAGTAAAAGCATTTAACACCATCAGAATGCTATAACAACATGGATATCAGCTGAGATCCTGCAGCCATTTCCAGTGTCCATCATCTCTGTGGAGAGTGGTACAAATGTTTCACCTCCCCACATGCATCTAAGGAGGGTGTCAGGACCAACAATGAATATGAGAGGTTGGGAAAGAGAAGATATGACAGGAGAAAAAAGATCCACGGAGAGCTTGACTCCTGTGAATCAAAAAAGCAGCTCCCCCTCCTTCTGGGTGGCATAAAGCAGCATGAGAAACATGAAGGCAACATTTTTGAAAATGTAATCCTAATGCTGGGTGGAATTTTTCAGTTCCTAAAATAGCCTGAGTTGTTACAAGAGCAGGTAGGAGTTTCTGCTCCCAGGAAATTGCTTTGCCGTTCTGAATAGCACAAATGTTTCTCCAACAAGTAGGCCTATGAAGAAGTAGAGTGCTCCTTTAGGGTATGTTTCTGTCCTGAGGAAATCAATGAGAGCGTTGCTATTAACTGTTTTGGGAGCAGGATATGGCCCATAATCTGATTAACAGATGCTTTGAGTCTGTGTAGACTGAGTTTTCAAAGACATACACAGATAAAAGACTTTTACTTTCATGTCACACTTATCTTTCTTTGTTGTAGCGTAAAAGTCTGTAAAATGTTACCTTACTCTTAACTCATAATACAGCTGTTTTACTTATGCTCAAAATATTTCATCCTGCCAGGGCCATCATGGTGGATAATCTAATTATATAGTTAATTCCACACATGCATTGTGGCCTTCAGGGAAATGACAATTTGGGACTTGATGTTTCACTTCAAGCATGGCTAAGTGCTGACAGAGAAGTGGAGCAGCAACATCCCTCCTGAGCAGCAACAATATCAGGCTGACACTTTTGCTGTTCTATTGAGATTTAGGAAATCTGCTGGGAAGGGAAGGTCGTGGTTTCTCTCTTTGGGCTGAAGAGAGTGAAATCCTTGGTGGGCAGATGGACAACCAGTCCTTACTGGGTTTGTCTGGCCAGGATTTGATAGCAGGGGAGGCTACAAGGGTGGCTTCTGGAAGCTTCCTCCATGTCCAGCAGAGACAATTCCAGACAGCTCCAAGACTGGGCTGGCCAAGCCTGGGCCGGTCAGAAATGGAGGCAATGCTACTGTAAACATATATTTTAAAAGGAATTAAAAATTATTGCACGGATGTAATGGCAGTCAGAGGTGAGGATATGTGAGAGGAACAGCTCTGCAGACACCAAGGTCAGTGGAAAAGGAAGGGCAGAAGGTGCTCCAGGCACTGGAGCTGAGATTCCCCTGCAGCCCCTGGTGCAGCTCATGGTGAGGAAGCTGCGCCCTGCAGCACATGGAGGGCACGGGGAGTCAGAGATCCACCTGCAGGCCATGGAAGAGCCCCACAGGGTCTTGGCAGAGACCTGTGGATCTTTAGAGAGAGAAGCCCTCTCTGAAGCAGAATTCCTCAATTACTGCTCTTTAAAAGTTTTTTCTCCTCCTGTGAAAGATGCTGAAGCTATGGTGTGGAGAGAGGAACAACCTCTGATGTCCCCTGTGTCTAGGTTTGGCCTTGTCCTCCCAGTTGCCAAGCAGGCATGTTAAAGGGCCCATCTTACCCAGCAGTGCATTAAAAATTCCTTTCCAAAGCTTAAAAATGTCAACCTCATTTCTTTGGAGCTGAAGTTTTTCTCTCTTTTTGAATAAAATTGATTTTGCTCAGAACCATGCTTCTTACCTTTCTATCTAAGCCCAACAGGTCTCAGACCCCAGCTCTCTCCTTGCAGCTGCTATGAGTTTTTCTTCTCTCTCCTGACACTCATGGTCTTGTCCAGAGTCCATCAGGTTTGGATCTCAGTCACAGAGCCTTACACTACACCTAGAAATATGTGGGAAATAAAAAAACAGTCAAGTTAGTGCGTGCCAGAAATAAAACAACTTTCAACCTAGAGGTTGATAAATTCCACTTAACCTGAATTTACTCCTTTATGGCACTATGATGTTGGAATAAGGATTTCTTCTCTTCATTGGGAAGGTGGGTTGAGATTATTCTAATGTGAAGGTGAAACATGTCTTTTTTAAGAGTCCAACATGACCTTAAGTGGTTTTGCTGACAGCTGGCACCCACCCTAACCCCTGAAAATCCCTTCTGCAGATATTTTTTCCCTTTCAGCCTCCCAAAAATTCCACACACACTTCAAAGCGCAGCAGGGCCCACTTCCTACAAGAAGAGTTCTAGAGGAAAAAGCCTCAAGCTGCACCAGCTTTAGATTGGATATTAGGCAAAATTCCTTCACTGAAAGAGTAGTCAGGCATTGAACAGGCTGCTCAGGACAGAGATGCAGTCACCATCCCTGGAAGTGTTAAAAAAATCTTACAGATGTTGTGCTTAGAGATATGGTTTAGTGGTGGATGTGGCATTGCTGGGTTAATGGTTGCACTTGATAACCTTAGAGAGCTTTTCCAACCTTACTGAAAGGGTTGTTACTGCTTCAGGGGTTGTTGCAAACTGCAGCTGATGCTCCAGCATAGGAGCAGCTCCAGGCTTTGCCCATGAGTAGTTGCAGAGAACGCTGAGGCTTCACGGACATGTATGTTACTCACGTGTGTCTCTCGTGTTTGGATTGAAGTCCATTGATTTTCATGTGCAATTTCTTGTCCATTTTCAAAACCAACAAGGGCCATCCGGCTGTTTCCAGGTAGACCATCTCATTTATCATTGGTTCTACTACAGGAGTGGGCAAAACAACCCCCATATCTGCCTTGGCTGACCACAGGGGCTTGGGCATTTCAAAATCACCCAGTGTTGAGATAAATTTGTTCCCAGTGATGTCAGAAACTCTTCAGTGGCCTATAGCAGTGTGGAGACTGCTGTGCATTTCTATGCAGTCATTCAGGCAGGCAGAATGAAGGAAATTTGTATTCCCAAATCTCAAACTGCCATCCTAAAATCTCCCTAGCATGACGAGTCACTCATCCTCACCTCACTTATTTTGGTTTAAGCTGTCCAGGCACTTGAGGCTGCACAGAACTTCTTTTCTCCTGGCAAGGCAGGGTGGAACCAGCCTGGCTGGTGTCTAGACAGCTTCACAGTCTGCGAGGAGTCACTCCTCTGCCGGGTCTCATGGAGAGGCCAGACTGTCAGGCATCCTCAGAGCATTCCTGACATGAATCAACAGGCTGAAAAGCCCTGCAAAAAGCACTGCTGACTACTGTTTTGGGACTGGCAGAGTCACCTTGGCATTTATACCATCACCTTTAGGCTACATCACTTGTCTAAGCACTGGAAAACTTAAGTGTTCATTTCCCAATTCATCTTGTTGCTACTTCCATCTCATGGAAAATTTGTCTGTAGCACCCAGGCCAGAAGATGTTTGGCACAGCAATACTCTGCCCTTCCTCCTGATGTTGGGAAACACCTGCAAGAGCGAGGTCAAGCTGAAAGAAAAGTCTTGATCTCAGTGCAGGGCTCGTGACATTCAGGTGGGAGAAGCACACTGGATCCTGTGCCAAAGCCTCTTTCCAATATCATCGATGACATTTCACATTGAGGATCATTTGATAAGGACAGAAACTCCCAGCTTGCACGAAGCAGCTCTTACGAGTCCCAATTATTTCTCAGAGTGCTGTAATTATAATGCTGGAAATTTAGGTTCTTCCTCGTTTATTCTTTATTTCAGTGCCTTTCTCCAACACTTCAATTTTTCCCTCTCCATCTCTCTGCACAGTCTACCCACATGTGATACACACAATAACTTAAATGACTTCAGGAAGGGAGGGGACATTTTCCTTGCATAATATTGTACATATATCTACCTTGGGCATCTTTAATGTAGACATCTGCATCTGGGCTCGTTTCTTCAAACTCCATTGACAAAAAATGGAATTAAGTGGTTTCTTTTTGCAGCTACTTTGGATGTGAAAAACTATGCCCAAAAGCTTCCTTTATTTTCCCAACCTGACAATAAAGGCAGCTGAAGGAGACTGGTTCATGTGTGGATGTGACCACTACTGCTATTGAAACCTTGGTGCATCTCACCCTTCACATTTTGCAGGACCTTATTTTATAGAATGATTTGCAATGACCCAAGACAATCAACCCATGTACCTCTGAACTGAGGAAAAATGGGATTCAAGAAGAGATCAAACTTTGTACTCTGATGTAATTTCTAGTCTTTAGATGTATTTTCTCACTTTCTTCTAGGCAGTTTATTCAAGATACCCCTCTCGCTGTTTCTGCTGGTGAGAGACTAAGGCGTGATTATGATTGATGACTCTCTTCCCCAAAGAAGTGGAATTGCATCTGCTGAACTCCTGCTCAGAGGAGGACAGAGCTCATAACTGGCTGAAAGGCTCTTCAGGAATGCTGACACATGCTGCACTAATTCACAAGAATGTGAAAGCAATCTCCAGGACATGACAATTCAGTGACTGGCTGCAGTTAGCAAGTGATTGGGAACATGATCTAAAACTCCAACCTCTCATTTATCTCAGGCTAACTGTTGACAAAACGCTTTTCAGACTCTATGAAATGCAGACATGTTGCAGAGGCATTTAGGCAGGAATTTCTTGGCTTAAGCCCTTGGACAACCTTGCAGTTAAATAGTTAAAGAAAGCTGGTCAGAGAAATTAATAACATTTATTATTTTTCATCATGTGTGTCTGTCTGTGTGTGTGTGTAGATCCAAAGATAAATATGGTTTTTAATCTGATAGTATTTTGTCAATTTAGCTACATATGTCACAGTTTGGAATTTCTGGTGATTCTGCTTTCACCCAAGCCTACTCTGCTAACAATTAGTTGCATGGCCATGATGGCTTCAAAGAAACAGAGAATCATAGAATTGTTTAGGTTGGAAAAAACCTCTAAAATCATCAACCCAATCATTAACTCAGCACTGCCAAATTCACCACTAAGCACCACATCCTGATGTTTTCTGAATACTTCCAGTGATGGTGATTCCAACACTTCCCTGGTCAGCCTGTACCAATGTTGGCCACCCTTTCAGTGAAGAAATTGTTCCTAATCTCCAACGTAAGTTTTCCCTGGTTGTAAAAGATCTTTTGGAAAAGTTAACACAGGTTTAGTAAAACATCTTATTGCATTTGTTATCTGATAAGCAAAGTTGGAACTGCTGGCACAAGGAAGGAGAAGGTCAAGTGCCCCTCAACATCCCCATGGAGGCTTCACTCTAGGTCCTGAATGCTCCTGGCACATCCCTGCTGAGGCTGCACCTGAGCAGGAAGTGAGACCATGGGATCCTGCAGCCAAACCATTTCTTTATTTTGGTGTTCACCAGCCTTTAAACACATCACTGCTTGACAAGCTTCATTGTCAGTAGTGCTCAGGGACAAATTTTTAAGGCTCATAGCTGGGCTGTGTTTATAAGACTGCTCCATACCTGCAGTTCACCCAACATTTAAAAACATTGGTTGTTGCTGCCTGAATTTACTCCCATGCAAAAGAAAAAGTGATGAATCCATTTCTCTAGGGTTAAATAAGGAGGGAAAGATATAATTTTGAAACGGAAAATGCTTCAGACCAGTAATTTCTAAAAATAAAACATGAGTTCATTTACTATCATATCTTTCACAGGAATCTACCAGGAGTTGTGCTTGGATTGGGTTTTTTTGATGGCAATATCAACAGTTTAAAAAAAAGAAATAAATATAAAGCATTCAAGAAATAAAACTAATTCTGAATCATCACACTTCTTCTACATGTACATTTGCACACAGAAAACCTGGCAAAATTATTTTGGCACAGAGCCCAAAACCCAATCACTTCAATCAAATGGAGGACAATGATGTCATATAAAATATCTCTTTTCACTTCGTTTGGCCCATATTTTCTCTCTCCATACCATCCCTGGGTTTTCTTTCTCCACCTTCTTCCTCCTTTCATTTTCCTGTGTTTTGGCAGGATAGCCCAAGGGCTGTTCTAACCAGTGCCAGGTTGTTATTCCTATTTGCACAGGAGAGGAGCTAATCCTGTAGAGCTTCTTGATACAAAATTAAAATGAAAGCTTTGTGCTAATCATTTCCTTCATGAGCAGACCTTAGCTCCACATGGGATATTTGTATTTTGCCATTCAAGGATATAAAGTAGTTTTGAAGTTTGGACCTTTTAAGAGCAGTTGGGCATCTGATCTGATAGACAGAAGAGCTGTAGTCCAAACCCCCCCCTCAAATTCAACTTGAATTTAGCTGTTAGCAATTTACAATTAATTCCCTGGCTTGATTTGACTGCCTTCTCTGATTAAACAAAATAAAGTTTTCTAAAGCTAGAAGAACATTTTATGTTGAGGTAAATGGTAAATATGCCCTTCAATACCTATTCCAATGACAATAAAACCAATTCAAGAGTTTCAAACTAAACTTACCGAAAACTCATTTACAACACAATTATTTCTACAAAAATCAAGGGTACAAGGTACAATCTAAACTGAGTCTTTCACTTAACAACTTGGGTTTTTTTTTTCCATAGGTTCTAATTGTTAATAGCAGCATTTATTGACATTTAGTTATGCAGGAAATGGCTGGTTTTGAATAGAGATGTTGAGTGTGAGTGCAACTTACTGGCACTGGCACATACTGCTTGGATTAAGATCTTGGGGAGGAAAGAGACACAAAAATGGGATGAAAATAAGAGAACTTTGCAAAACACTGCATTGGCAGACTGTCTGTAGTAAAATTTACACAAAACCTGTCAGTCAGTGATAACTTTGGGTGATTCCTGCCCCAAAGCAGACTTTCTTGAAAAAATGTCAGGAAAAATTCCTGGGGTATGCATGTCAAAGCAGTGGGGTTTGATCTTTGAAGGATGTGGTTCAAATTTGACCTCATTTTTCAGGTGAGGCTCAGGCCAATCTCTCGGCCAGTGGCCAAACAAGACAATCCTATATGCAACTTTCTGTATGGTTATAGGATAATTCTGGCAATGATCTAGTCCAGCATCCTGGCTGAAGGAGGGAGCAGGGCCAGCTATGACCCTCTTTTATCTGTATTATTTCCAAGTTCTGAACGGAGAGAAATCACCAAACCTTCTCTCTAAAAACTTTCCTGTTTTTTCTGTCCCAGTCTTCAGGTTCATGCCCAATCATGAACTGCACAGGAAAAATATTTGCTTAAGCTAGTGACATAAAAACTTGGTGCCAAAACTTGACACGTGTTGAGCAATTCCTTGCAAATTCTGCTGATGCTAATTGGTTATGAAGATCCTTTACAAATCCTTAGCCCACTCTTGTTACAGCTCCTATTTCCCTGTGATTCTTCATTACAAGAATCACAGAATTTGTGAGGTTTGAGGGGACCACTGGAGGTCATCTACTTCAAATTCACTGTTCAGGCAGGAGTGGTATCCTAGAGATGTTACTCAGAATTGTGTCCTGATGGCTGTTGAATATCTCCAGAGGAGGACACTCCACAACTTCTCCGGTAAAATGCATCCAAAGGTTTCCTTTCCAGACCAATGTAATAGTTGCTCACATTGTAAAGAAAATCTAATCATTTAAGAATGGGACAGAAAACAGAATCAAAATATTTTATCCATATGCCTTGTCCTAGAACTAGAACCGTTGTGTGCATTAGACCCAGACTACACTGCAGAATATAAAAGCAATCTCAGGTTTTGGGAGCTGAGGTTGGGTTCTTTGTTGGGTTTTTGTTTTTTTTTTTTTGGGGGGGGGGTTGGCAGTTAAATTTTTTGTTTTCTTTTGTTTTCTTTTGTTTTTTAAATTATGTGCACTGTCATCTGCAATATCCTTCAATGGCTGAATGAGCTTGTAGGTTGAGCAGTTTGTAGCTTGTTTTGCTTGTTCAAAGGAATCTCACGTGTACACAACACAAATTGGTTATTTTCCTTCCCTTTTCCTTTTTTTTTTTGTCAACACAATTGTAATTCAGAGGGGCTGATTTGTTATTTTTGTACAATATTCTGAAACCATTGAACAGCCTGAACGTTATCAACTGCTCAATAATTCTACCCTGTTTTCCTCCCCCTGCTAACAGGTTATCATCTCGCCATGCTCTGTGCTTTAGACTCAGGCATTGCTGGTGTGCAAGGAAAGCCTGCAGCAGCCAAACGGGGCATTCCCTCAGTCTGTATTTAACAGTTAATTGCAAACCTGCTCCTTGAAGTACTGCCACAATTCCTTGCTTCGCTGCAAAGTCTTTGATATCAACCTACTGCTTTTGGAAAGATTACAACTTGTGCACTGAGTTGCTCTGGTCAGATGTGCACGAGAACATCAAGTATGAAAGTAAAATTGCTCTCTCTGGTGTGTGTGAACCCAACAAGCCTCTCAATTGCTGTGTTAGATATGCTTCAAACCAGTGTAGCCCTGCAGGGCAGGCGTGCTGGGAGAATGGAAATTTCCAACCAGGGAGCTGAATTTCTGGGTGGGAAGGGAGGGATGAAACGGAGAGGGGCCACAGAACGTGGGGTATTTCTCACATATTTTGCCAGAATTTTGTTCACACCAAGTAAAGATCTGTCGTCCACCCAGTAGTTTAACATTCAGTATAATTCTCACTTCCAATCATGTAAATCCAGAATGGCACCCTATCAATGCATTCAACAGGAGTTTAATTCAGATTTATAACTTTAAGGAAGAGGCATGACACACAGAACAGAAACTTTCCAGCTAAGTTGCTCAAACTAATAACCTCAATAATGAGTTAAACCCAGAGCACAGAGCACACAGAACACTTAGAAACAGGAGAGATGTGCTGGAAGAAATAAAGGCTTACATAACTTGGAATCATAGGAAGACACTGGGTTGGAAGGGACTTTTAAAGGTCACCTATTTCCCCCATCCTGCAAAGAGGAGGGACACCTTCCATTCAATCAGGTTGCTCAGAGCCTCATCCAGCCTGGCTTTGAATGTTTGCATGGATGGGTCACCCACTACCTCTCTGGACAACCTTGCCAGTGCCTCGCCACCCTCATTATAAAAATATTTCATCCTTATATCTAATCTAAATTGACCCTTTTTTACTCTAACCCATTAATCCTTGTCCTATCACTACAGGCTGTGCCAAAAAGTCTGTTCCCACTTGCTACATTGTGCTAATATTTGGAGTCCACTTAAAATTATTGATCTTTTTTACAGTCAGATTTGTGTAATTTGAATGTCCTCAATACCCCTAGCATTTGGCTAATATTTTAGTGGAGTCCATGTCAATGTTAATGCGTTGCCACAAGTGTGTCTATTGTCTGACATTAGAGATTTGTGCATAAATGCATAAACTAATGAGGTATTGATTTGCTCTTTCTTTTGTGGAAAGAGGAGTTGGAGCAGAGTGGGATCAGGAATTGCTGACTGTATTGGAGGTTTGGAAATATCTTTGGCTCCAGGCAGTCTTACCTGGGTATGGTCCAGGATTTGCACTGGCTGCAGATAAAAATGTCAGTCCGTGGTGATTTACTTTTTCTGCAGACTCATCTATAACTGTGAATACTGTTTGACTAGGAGCCTTATAAGTTTGCAGCTTCTACACGTTCTCCATCTGAGTGTTGCACCACTTTTTGTGCAGACTGGGAAATTATTTTTCCATCCTCACAGCTCACCTCCTGCTCAACACGTGCTCATATGATGAAGTTCAGTGATATTTTTTTATTTCAGGCTAGACGTGCAAAATCCAGCTTCAACCTGGAAATCAAGGCTCACGGCAGGGGGCTGGAAATAAATGATCCTTCAGGTCCCTACTAACCCAAACCATACTATGATATGAGATGATATGATAGAGATATGATATTACATGATATGATATGATATGATATGGTATGATATGATATGATATGATATGATATGATATGATATGATACATGATACTTCTTCACTCCCAACAGACCCTTTTCTGACCTGTGCACATCATCGTCATCTCTGGGGTAAATTGGCAGGCTTAGGGGAAAGCCATGGTCTTGGGAACTGTCAGCGAGTTAATGGGCTTGTCAAACAACTTTTCTGCCTCCATCTACGTGAGATCAGGAATTACTCGAAGACTTTCTGGGCTGAGGTTCAGAACAGGAGGGGAATGAAAAATTCTTGTAGATTGTAGAAGCAGCAGCTGGAAAGACCGTCCTCAAATATCTGTACTAGAAGAACAAATGTCAGATTAAATGATCAACAGCAGTCGTATATTAAAAAAAAAATTAAGCACTGAAGAAGATGATATAATCAACTTGCAGAAGTGTTTGCAGCAGGAGGTCTAAAGAACATAACCAGTGAGTGGACAGTTTTGGTTTGGACACAGAATTCAAATTATTCCATAGTCAACAACATTTTCCAATTTGTCTACAGCCTGGTTTCATTATGAACACCAGAACAGCACATATTTTTTCAGTATCAGTCTTAGTGATGTCATATAACTGAAGAGCATCACCTTCTACATGGTGGGCTTGTATCCTGCCCTTTAGGAACTGTCACAGAAAATGGTCTCATTAAGATAATAATTTTCATTTGGGTTTGAAGTCTTTTCTAAACCACTATTTTCCAGAATGCCTATGGATTGTGTTTATTATGCATATATTGGTGAATGCACTGTGCACATACACATCCCTTGAACCTCATACCTGTGGGTCTCAGTTCCAGATATATGCGGTTTTCTTACCTGTCTGTTAACCATGATTTCTTCTGACACCTAAACACCCTTTTCTGAGATGTTTAAACAGGACTAAGCATTTGTGTTATCAAAGCCCCAGGAAAAGGCTTTGGGTAATAAACCTACACACTCCCAGCAATTCTGTCAATAGCAACTTGCATCACTTGAAGAACTCACTCAGGTTTTCTTTCCTCATACAAGTGAATTATCAATTTAAAGACATAGGATCCCAACAGCTGCTTAATAAAACAAAGCTGAGTTTCACAAGCAGTGATTCAAACAGCTGGGTATTTTTTGCAGTGTTTGGGGTAATATTTACATGAACAGTGGTACTTGCTGCAGTGCAAAGGATAACATTTCTTCATTGCTTCTTATTCTCATGTATGAAACCACAAATTGGAGAAACACCAAAGAATGTTTTCATAGAGTTGCATGCACATTAATCATTTTAGAGACTTCAAACAATTGCATGTACAACATTATAAGACTGAGAATAGAAAGACTTGAACTAAAATCTTGGAACTGAACAAGTTGAAGTGTTGAGAATGTGTTAACTCAAAAACTGGATCCAGATCTGAAATTTTTAAATGGCATCAGTCTGGCTCCCCAGCAAGCATAACCTAAAGCCTAGTAACAAGTTGAGCCTGAATTTGGGGAAGTTCACATGCCACTTTTAAATCTGAGGGTTTGGCTCATTTCTGGAATTCACAAGTACCAAGACGGATACTACAGGTTAAAGAATTTTACCTTTGAGTTCAGCAGGAGCAGGTTGGTTGCCAAAGAACCTTTGCTGTTGGCAATGTTGCTATAACAAGTATGGAAACCAACTTATCAACCATGGGTTTGAAAGTTCACCTTAAAATCATATAGTCCTGAGCTTGACTTTTGTCTCAGGATATAAAAAGAAAAAGATCTCTTCCATTACTCCTCACAGAAGAATGGTTTGTTTCTGCAGAACAACTGACTTTCCAATTTTCCACATCAGGACCTTATTCCCTTTCCTGCCGAGTTTACCATAAAAGTCACAAACATATTCATTTCTCTTTTGCTAGCAATTAGTTCTTCAAGACACAGGCAGATGTTCCTCTTTAGCTGTAGCCTAAATATATGAGCTCCTATTTGCCATAAGATGTAATAGATCATGTTCCACATACAATTTTCAAATGACTTCAAGCCTTAATCATAATAAAGACTCAAGAGTTAATGTTCCTTTCATCTACAGATTATTACTGAACATTTCTAATAATCTAGTTAACTTGTATGAAAAGCACATAACGAGACATGAAACAGATTTCTCTTCTCATTTTCTTCAATACCAAGGTAAAGAAAAAGACAAATCCAACAACAATATATTTTTTCTTTCCCTTTTTGCTTTCTGTAAAAGAAAATATGTTGCAAGCAGCCAGGAAAGCTATTAAATATTGTTCTTGTTTTCTGTTTCACCTGTGAAATACCATACAGAGATTTTAATCTTTGCTTCAGTGTTTTTTCCCCAGATTAATTCATTTACATGGAACTATAACTCCTTTGATACAGAGAAAGAAAACTACAGCCAGTTTACTTTATTTAAGGTTCATTTTATGCTTTTAAAGAATAACTGTACATTTAAAAGGTGTGAGTTCACTGACACGCTGGTGATGTGCCCTGGTAATTGCATGACACCAGTCAATAATTACCACTGCCAATGACACATGCATGTCCTATCCCAGGGACAGGTAGGGGAGAGAAAAAAGAAGATGTGAGCCAGGTGTGAGGGGAAGGAGGAGAGAGAGAGGTGGAATGTGATTCCCAGCAGGCAGGAGATTGTGCAAGGGCTTTTTCGAAGCTCAAGCTGCAACAGGATTTGTCCCTCCTGCTGTCCCCATTTCAGATCAGGTGACACAGGCCAGTGGGTTGGATATTGGCTCACGGATCAAGAAACTGATCCTTAGGACACGTGGGTCCATGAGAAATGTCCTTGTGGCCAAAACTTCCTGAAGAAATGCTGGACAAAAAGCTGCAGCTCCTTTGGTTTTGATAGCTGGGAGTGACTGAATGCCAAGGCATCACAAATGCCTCTCAACATTTCTGACCAAAGCACTCATGAGATTCTTTTCCTTTCCCCAAAATATGACATTTTGTCTCAAACTGACCGCAAATATATATTGACAAAGTGGAAATTGACTGTGTGGAAGTTCCAGGTTTGGTTCTGACAATCTATATTTGGCCAGAGCCACCAGACATTTCTTAGCTATTTATCATTGTTTATATTCAAGATGACCTTTCCAAACAGGCATGAAAACATTTGGTCTCTGCTATTTAGGTATTGCATCACGTTATAACTTAAATACTTATTTCATTTAAACTGTTCACATACATAAAAATTATACTGATGTTCAGAAAATGAAAGTGTTTGTCCTCATCTACGCTGAATATGCAAACAGCTATGAACTATTTTATTTTATTCAAAGTTTTGGAGAGAGAGGAGAGAGAAATTGCAATGGATACCATCCTTGAGAAAGGTTTAACTGGGAAATTTTCAGAGTTCTGAAAAAGACTCGAAGGGAAACAAGAGTGAAAAAGTGACTGATAGATCACAAGTGATTAATTCCTACAACAGAGGCAAAAAAATAGAGAAAGGGTTGTCCATTCTTCTTCAAATCAGTGTAATTATGTCATGGGGACATGGATGTCTGATTTGTGGGAATCTGAGTGTTACAAATTAAAAAGTGACATTTATTTCATTTTGCCTCAGTTTCCCCACTTGCAAAATTGGCAAGATTTATCTTGTGTGCTGTGTAGAGTGCTTAGAAAAACCTTGAGAATAAAAAGCAATAATAATTTTATCCCTCTAAATTTTTTCTCTAAAGAGCTGTCATTCATAGGTCTTGGTGTGTTTTTCAAATGTTTGACTAAGTCCTCTGCTGTCTCCACTCTCTGCCTTACAAGCAAAGTTTTGTTGCTGCCAGCTCACTTTACAACCAGCAAATTTCTCTGTCAGTGCAAGCTCTTTAAAAAGTCTCTTTTCTTTCAACCAACCCATTTAAATGAACATATGGGTTTATAAGCCCTTGTCAGGACTGAAGTTTAGGAGCAGATCCTGCCCTTCCTCAGGAAAACTCTTCAGAAACGAGGCAAGCCCTCACCACCACCCAGAGCAGGACTCACAGCGGACCCCCTCGTTTCCCTGCCTGCCCAGCAATCCACATCTCTCCATGGCTTTGCTCCATGGATTGGAAAAGCTGAATTTTAATGGCCTTCATTGCAAACTTCCTTTCAGCACACAGCCCAGCAATTAGTCCCCAGCCATGCTTCACGACCTCTGGCTGCCTCGCCGCAGCTTTGATCACAACTTTGCTCGCTGACACACGTCTAATAACCCACCCTGGCACCAGCTGAGCTATCAGGCCCTAATTGATGCCTCACCCCGCATCCTAGGCCAAATAGGGGGTGTAATTAGCTATTATACCAGCCAGAAGTTTGACCTGACCTCCTGTTCTGAAGTCAAGCAGGGAAAAGAAAAGAGGAAAGCTACTGGAAATGAGTTTTGTGGGTCTCTGCAAAGAAAAAAGGGGCAATACCCATCAATTCACAGAGGAGCCTGGGCTGGTTTTCAGATTTCCACTGATCACCATCAGAAGAAGAAAATGCATAATGTCAACCCATTATCTGGAGACACCACTCTTGTTTTAGTAGAAGGTAGTTCCTGTAAGATCATGAACCACTCCATAAATATGAGCACAGACAGATGAACAAGAAATGCTAAGAAGCCCAATGTTTTTCTACATAAATAAATAAGATGTGGAAAAGTGTGTCAAACCCAGAAAGGCTTTATTGAGTGCCACAATTTCTGGATTTCACAGTTGATGTTTTTTATACAGTTTCTGATTTTTTTTTAAGTGATATAAAAATGATAGGTGACAGCAAGTTGAACAGGAGCAAAGGCAGTTTTATTTCAAGTCTATTTTTTTCAGGCTTAAATGAAATATTGCAGCTCTGAACCCTTGGAAAGGATGTTTATTCTACTCTAAATAAAACTGAAGTATATTTTTAAATGAAACATCACCTCAAATTACTTTGAAAGCATCCAAATAAAAAACATTTACATTTTTTCCAAAACCTCTTTCCATTTTCCTACTGCCTTTTTTTTTCTTCCTTCTCAATAGAAACAAATCTCTTTGATCAGCATGAATTCACAAAACATTCCAGTCAACCCACTTGTACAATTCCAGTGGGAAAAATTCTTATTTGGATCAACCCTTCTGTCCAGTGCAGCCACTGCTCCGGAGATGGAGAGAGAACAGAGCCTGGCAGAGCTGAGAGGATTTTCCTGCTGCCAAGGGTGCAGGAGGACAGTGTGGAACACGCTCTCATTGGCACACACCCCAGAGCACAGCCAGCCACTGGCCAGAGCAGGCAGAAGAAGGTTCAGGATGTCTCTTGTCCCACTTGGAGCTGGATGAANTGTGCCTTTGCTTCCAGCTGGGACAATCTCTGTATCCCTCTTGTGGAAGAGCAAAGTGACCTCCTGCATTCAAAGCTCAACCCACAGAGCAAAGTCCTGTAGGCACCAAATGTGGGACCCCTGGCATGGACAGGTAAAGGCAGGAAAAGCTGGATGGGGTTTTAGGATCTTCAAGCATGGAGAAGCAAGAAATAAGGAGCAACGTTGGCAGGTCAACTACTTTGAGTTAACCAGCAGGTGCTGAGGTTTAGAGTGGTTTTATTCCAGCTATTTTGCAGATCAAGGTGATTTTTAAAAGACATAGGTGAATTGAACTGCTGAAGAGTTTATTTGACCACTTCTCTGTCACATGATGAAGGAGTGAAAACAGCTGTCTTGTGTGTTTTCATAAAACTCTGGTCACAGCTCTTATCTTTCCGTTTGTGCTGCCAGCTCAGAGAAACCACTGCGGGTTTTTGCTCTAGAACAGTCAAAAATAATCTAAGTTACATATCAATGATGCACAGAGGTTTCTAATGTGACATTCCTTCTTTTAAAGGACTAATTCATGCTTTGTTGAGGATTTTAAACATGTATCTTACAGGTTTTTGTGAATTTCCTGCTAATATAAGTCAGAGAGAAAAAAGCTAGCAAAAAGTAATTAAAAAGGAAACCACGAGCAGAAAAGTGAAAAGTGTTTTATCTTTGCATAACTGGTTTTTGTCTTTGGTGCTATGTTCTACATTTTATTTCACTTGAAAAAACTCTAACGGTCAGATGTGAACTTTTATACACTGGGAGGACAGCAGGTTTTGGAGTTCATTCCTGCCCCTATCTGCAAAGAACCATCAAAAGGCATGTCTCAGAACCCCAGCTGACCTAAAACTGGTCCCATCTACTCCTTGAAAACTCTTCAGAGAGCTGCCTGGAACCTCTGCCAGGACCTCCTGACAGTGCTGTCCCATGTCTTGGACCTTGGAACATCATGGACACGCTGCTCCTGACATACTCAGGAATACACAGACAGTTTTTGTTGGAAGAGCTCTGACCACGTGAAATCCCAATTTTGTCCTCAGAACATTGCAGTTCAGGTAAATATCCCCTTTCTTTCCCTTTCTTGCTCCTTAGGTCTCTTTTCTGGTGGCGTGGACATTCCCTAGATGGAACAGGAAATCATTCCAGATCCAGTTCACACAGGAGGTCAGATTTTCCAGACAAAAGGTGGTGTTCTGGCTTGATTAAGATGAATTCAGTCATGCAATAGCCCCAGAAGGAGCAGACAGATGATCTTCAGGAGATACCTCTGCCAGCTCTGTGGCCTCGCTGTCTCCGGATGGCAGCAGCATTTCTCTTTCGGGGAGATTCAGCAGTCTAAACAAGAGGGCAATGTTCATCAGAGGTTAACAGAACACTGTTAGGGATTGTAAAGTTTAGAAATCTGGGCTAGACCAGAGTTATATGTCCAGGACTAATTTGTCTGGGGGAGAGATGTGGTATCTGGAACCCTCCACATCTCAGCTTTGAAGAGAAGTGTAATAAAGGACAGTGCAGAAGAGCTTGGCCTGCTGTGCAGAGGTGGCTGAAGCAGTTTAATCACTAAAAATGACCATTTATAAGCACTGTGGGCCTGAGATGATTATTTGACATCATACTTCCAAGAAACCAAGTGTTGATAAAAATAAACAGATGGTACAAAGAGCCCAAGAGAAGTGAAAAATGAAAAAGAGCAAACTATGATCTGAATCATCTGACAGGGACCTGAGCAAGCAGGATGTCCCACTTCAGCCAAAACCAGATGATGGACAAGAAGGGAGATAGTTATTCTACCAAAAATGGGTATAACAAGGTCTGAAAGGTAGAAGTGGAAGCTAAACAAACATTGACTGGAACAAATGAGAGTAATTAAATATTGGAACAACACATTTTGCCACCAGTCACTTTCAGATCTGTACTAATCTGTGCTGCAGAGTCAGGATCTGGGGAAGATTAAAGCAAGAATAACTTCAGAGAAGTCCCTTGGCCTTTAGCAGCTGATAGGTCAAACCAGATGACAAACTAAGCCCTTTTGGGTTTAAAAATTGCTGAGCTGATAGTCTTACCGAGACATTAACTGTTCTAGACATTTGATGAGCAACACAGCCACCGTGAAACGGATTAAATGCCTTTTTATTTTTTTTAAGAAAGCATATAATTAACTTATGGAATGTGTTGCCATGGGATGTGAGGGGAGCAAGTGTCTTGGATTCATGTTAAGTACCACACACCTATTTGTATAACCATCAGTTAAATGGAGATCCAGACAAATTTCCCTCTATCAGAACATTTGCTTAGGTAAACTAAATTTGGTTCTCTTTTTATGCATTAATTATTTTCCTTTTGATGGACAGAGAATATCTGGTTCCCATTGCTCTTTTGGGAGATGATAATTGCTAATTTCGGTTTCACCATGCCAGATGTTATTGCAATTTTCACAGCTCCATTTAGAGGCTATTTCTTTGCTCCAAATGGTTTGGTCTCCAAGGAGGATGCCTCAGGCCAAAGGTACAGAGCAAAAATGTTTGAAGGAATCTTTTCCTTAAAGATGTTTCTGTTCCATTTTACAGAACAAATATTGGCCTGGTACATGAAAAGTATCTAGATTCAAGACAAGATCTAAGCTGCAACTGCTAAAACTGTTCAGAAATACCAAAATTTCAAATTAAACATATATATATATATATATATATTGCCGACAATTAAACAGGCTTGAATGTTTAGCTTTGCTCTGGGTCCTAATTTCTTTTTAGCTATTGAAGGACAACTTACTAAAGTAGTAGTGATTACAGCTCTTGGAACGATCTGCTTTGAAAAGAATCACCATATAATATTAATTACAGGCTTCTTCCTGCCACCTCATAATCAAAGCCCTGGGAGAATCCATATTGTGAAGTGTGCATCTTATATTTAATAGGTATTTAATTTGAATATTAGTATGGTTGTGTTTCGGGGAAGGCCTTTGCTTAATACTTCTTAGTAACATCTTACACAATCCAATTTCAAAACCTCTCCCTCCTTTTCGGTGTTATTTGCCTTCAGTTATTTTCTATCAGGCTCATTTGTGGTGTGAACACCTATTTCACACTGTACCCACTACCAAAATTAAAATGAAATTTAAAAAAGACATCTAAAAGGGCAGTTATCAACCTGAATAAAATTAATCTCTTTTTATCAGGAAAGGTCTGAACCTGACCTTTTTTTTTTCATTGAAAAGTTATTTAAGAATTGCTTGATTTTTAATCAGACACTTCTAAATGAAACTTTTTTTTTTTTAACTGCTGTTTCAGAGCATTCAAATTAGGTTTTGGGGTTTTGTTCGGGTTTTGGGGTTTTTTTCCACATTTGAGGAAAACTGAGGTTTATAAAGCAGAATTACCTGGAGAAGAGATGCTGTTTCCTAGAGCACAGAAAAGATTTTCTAAGATGAAAGGACAAAAAGACACTATCTTGGAGTGAATAAATTCTTTTCTAGTGAGACTACACAGTAAATTTTTTAAAGTATTTCTTAATAATTAGATTTTTTTTGTTGTTCTTCTTACACACAGTGCTGAACTGATATTGCGTTTTGCAGTGGAACTCTGCATGACAGCACTGAAATGTTGTCACATTTATTTTGGGCATATATATCCGGGCTGTATACAGGGCCACTTTGACACGGGGTCTATATGTCTACTTGCTTTGATTTCCCTCTCAGTGAATATCCTACAGGAAAGATCTTCCTCTCCAACCCACCTGGAGAAGCCTGAAATTTCATTTCAGATGTGCTGAAGTGCCATTCCAAGTGTTGCCCCATTTTTTTCTCCATCTGAAACAAAATC
>VYZT01053524.1:0-21249 GCA_013400735.1 Pomatostomus ruficeps
GCTGCCGCCCGCCGCGGGCCCGGAGCCGGCGGCCGAGCCCGGAGCCGGCGCCTCGCTCGACGCCTCGTCGCTCACCTACTTCCCCGAGCGCTCGGAGCTGGAGCCGCCGGCGCTGGAGCTGGGCTGGCCGGGCTTCGCCAGCGGCGCCTTCCGCGGGCTGCCGCGGCTGGAGGCGCATTTCCAGCCGGGCTGCGGGGACAGCATCTACGGCTGCAAGGAGGCGGTGCGGCGGCAGATCCGCTCCGCGCGGCAGGTCAGTCAATGCCCGGCCCCGTCCTGCCCTCTGCCCTGGCTCTGCGAGCACAGCACAGCTCGGCACTGATATCGATAAGCGTCTCCACGCGACACCGAGCAAAGCCAAGCGGCTTTAAAACCCTTGTCAGACAGCGTCTCATTAAGTAGGACAAGCTGGAAAACACACAAAAAGTGTATTTTTTGTGTGCTGCATCTGCGCGCTCTCACCGTCCCCGGTGCTCCGGAGGGGATGCTCCAGGAGCTCCCGTCCCGCAGCGCTGCCAGCACGGCCGCTGTGTCCAGCTGGTTCTTCTCCCACTCAGAACTAAAAGTCTTCAATTCCAGGTTCCTCACCGATGTGCTCTGCCAGGCAGATTGGCTCGCAGAAAGCTCCTACTGCCCCTTAAAGGGTGCGACACAGAATAGGCCACTTTTATACCTACAGATATAACACTGTGATTTTATTTCCTTCCTTAGCTCACTAACTGCCCCGGCGATGTACAGACCCGCTTTTGACAGGATTTTTCTCCTACAGGAGTGGGTATTTTGTTTGATGCACAGAACGCGTTGAAAACCACGTGGCGCCGTCACTCCTAACTGTTCCCGGTGACCCATCCCATTCCCGGAGTTTGTGGCCTCCAACCGTAATTCCCCGGCCGGGATCCACCCTTCTCCTCCGCAGCCGTTCCATTGGCTCAGCTGGAATTTAAATGTGCAGCTTCCTTTGCGGATGGCCGGGTGGAGCAATCCCTGTGTGCTCGCACAGGGCACACCCTGAATCTGCTCAGACTCTTCCCAGGGCAGAGCTCCGGGAGGGTGCCAGGGTGACATGAACCATGGGCTCCCTGCCAGAAACGGTCACAGAGGAAGCTCTGGGCTCAAATAATGCCTGTCAGGTATACCAGAGCAGCCTGGTAACTCGAGTAAACGCCACAAAAACATTTATTCCCCCCAAAAGTTGTATTTGTTTGTAATATTGTCCCTCGCAGCATCCCGGCAAACACCGAGCCAAGAGCCGGGCAAGGTGCTCCTGCCCCATCTGTGTCTGTATCTGATCCAGGGAGCATTTGTGTGGACACAAAGGACATTTCTGGCACCCTAAAATTCCTGTACCTGATCTAGGGAGCGTTTTCGTGGACATAAAGGACATTTCTGACACCCTAAAATTCCTGTACTTGATCTAGGGAGCGTTTTCGTGGACATAAAGGACATTTCTGACACCCTAAAATTCCTGTACCTGACCTAGGGAGCATTTTCGTGGACATAAAGGACATTTCTGACACCCTAAAATTCCTGTACTTGATCTAGGGAGCATTTTCGTGGATATAAAGGACATTTCTGACACCCTAAAATTCACCGAATATCAGATTCTGTGTGATAGTTCTCAATCCTTTGGGTTCCTCGAGTTAATGTGAAGACTGAGATGCTGCGTAATTTCTTCCCTCACTAAAGCACCCAAATGTGCTTTTTTCAAGTGACTATTTTGTCCTTGCTATCCTGAGTGTAGAGAAAAGGGTTTTCTCTCCTTCATTTAAACACTTTGGGCAAAACTTTGTTTCTTTTTCAGCTGCTAATTCTGGGACTAGAACTCAAATGGGCAGTCAGATGGAGGCATCAGCGTTCCCAAGGATTTCCTGTGAATTGTTTCATTTTCAGGGGCGGTTTTCTTACTTGTCTGGTCTTGTCAAAAGCATCTTATTGGGGTTTTTTATTTTCTTCAACGCTTAGACGAGTGTTTGGGTGGCAAGAAGCACAGGACACACGCGAGAAACACAAACATAAAGTAACTTTATTTAGAAATACCCATGTTCTTGTGTACCTTCCATGTAAGAACTGAGCCATAGGGAGCAGGACAGAGGTGGGAATGCCACGCTCAGCCTGTTCCTGTGGGAATTGTTTCCCGTGATTCCCGGCTGTGCCACACACAGAGCAGCTGTGCTGAGTGCTCACACACCTTGGGTGTGCTGCAGCGGCTTCCAGCTGATCAGGGCAGGTACCCACAGTTGTGTAATTATTGTTCTTTATGCTGATTTATTAGAAGGAAAGTGGAAAATTCAGTCATGAAACCGAATCCTTTATGCCTCTACACAGAGGTGGTTTTGAAGGGTGAGAATTCTAACACCAAATCAGTGTGAGGTGGCTCTGGATTAGCGGGAGAAATTGTTCATATATCTGCCCTTCCCATCTTAGGATTTGCCTTTTTAAAAGAAATATTGGGTGAGTGGAGGGATTTCCCGTGAAGGTACAGGATAGAAACTCAGGAAGAATCCAGAAACCAGGAAGAGTCTGGAAATCACTTGGGGTTTGTGAGATGTGACAGCCAGAAGAAAACCACCCCTGAAAACCAAACAATTCACGCGGAATCCTTGGGAATGCTGACGCCTTCCTCTGACTGCTCGTTTGAGTTCTAGTCCCAGAATTAGCAGCTGAAAAAGAAACAAAGTTTTGCCCAAAGTGTTTAAAGGAAAGAGAGAAAACCCTTTGCTCTACACTCATCCATTCGGGCTAATTCTCCTGAAACTCTGGGAGAACAGGCAGGGAGATGGTTTGTCTGGAGTCCTGATTCTGCTGTGAGAGCTTCCCCAATCTGGTTACAGGGGATTGTGTCGGAAAGGAGGATGTGAAAGTGTAGAAAAGCAGCAGCCATGAGGAAAAACCTCGTCAGGTCCATACTTTGCGTTCTGGGGCACAAAGAATTTACAGGAATGTGGGAATATAGAAATTTTTTAGAGCCTGCCAGGGCCTGTGCAGCAGGACAAGGGAATGTGCAGCAGGAAAAAAGGGCTGGGGGAGGCCTCGTGGAAAACAAATCCCTTGAGTGTCGTGCCTTCCCTTGCAGGTGATCGCCCTTGTGATGGATTCCTTCACGGACATCGAGATCTTCAGTGACCTCCAGGACGCCTACAACAACCGCCAGGTTCCTGTCTACATCCTCCTGGACCAGGAGTTTGTGCCCCATTTCTTGGAAATGTGCGACAATCTGGGAGTTTGTCCTGAGCAGGAAAGTGTAAGTGCTGAATTGGGGTCAGTGTAGTTCATTTTTATTTTTGTGGTGCAGTTTATCAACAAAACCTTTCTGTAAAGCATCAGAGTGCCTTGAAAGCCTAAAATAATTTGTCTTCCCCATATTTAGGGGCTACAGCCATGGTGTGCACCAGCCCCAAGTGCTGGGATCCCTGTCCTGTGCACGCAACAATTTTCAGGCATTTCATTTTGCAATATTCAAATAGGTTTATTCTTTGGCTCAAGGAACTGCCTGCTAAGGAAAATAGAAACGTGGGAAGCTCAGGGGTGGTATAGCTCTGCTATCACCTGCTTTCTTTCCTAATATTTTCTTTTAAAAGGGTTTGGGTGATATGAGCCAGGTGATTTGCTCTGAGTATAAACTGACAGGGCTGGGTTGTGCCTTGGCCTGGACAGGTTTATGTTCACTGCAGTAAAAGTTCTTCTGGAGAGGGGAAAAAACCCAAAAACCAGTCAGATCCAATTAATTACTGCTCTCACCTAATCAAACAGAAATTTAGCATTGTGTGATTAACAACACTCATGTACAGACTCTATAAAAAAGTTAATTTCATTCCTATCTTCCATCATGTGAGTAGCTGCTTTTAAATAGAATTGCTGATCCAAAGTTTTTTGAAGGTAACTTAAATCTGATGTTTCTTTTTCCCCCTTTCTTTTCTGAACCAGATGCTGAGAGTTCGAACTCTCACGGGGAGCACGTACTACATGAGGTCAGGTGCCAAAATCGTCGGGAGAGCCAAGGAGAAGTTCATGTTGATCGATGGCATCAGAGTGGCAACAGGCTCCTACAGGCAAGTACTGGGGTCTGCTTTTCTATTTCCAGCCCCTGCCCTGCTTTAGTGTGGAACTCTCACACTCCCCACGGGCTGGCAGCTCCTGTTCTCCCATCCTGCTCAGACACAACAAATCCTCTCCAGGCTGCACTCAAGGACACCTCGTTGGCCCAGGCCCCCAAAGATGGAAACGGAGCCTCTAAAAGGGGGGACAGACTTGGGCTCAATTCCATCATCCCCTGCAATTGGAATTGGAGAATGAACCCTGATCTGGGAATGGATCCAAACTGATCCAAGTGGAGCAAACTGGTGCCCCGGGCTCCATCTTGGCTGTGGCCTCTCCCGGAGAGGCTCTGAGTGCCCGAGGTGTCCCTATTGAAGGCCCTGCAATAAATCCCCATTTTATTCTCTCAATCTTGTCTGGCCTCTGCTCCAGGGAGCCTCTGATCAGGCATCAGGATGTGTCGAAATGCACTGGAGATTAACTCTGAATCTCGGTTTGTTCTCAACAGCTTCACGTGGTCCGATGGGAAGCTGAACAGCAGCAACTTGCTGGTGTTGTCAGGTCAAGTGGTCGAGCACTTTGACCTCCAGTTCAGGATTCTCTATGCCCGGTCCCTGCCCCTCAGTCCCCAGCGCCCACCCAGCGGCAGGAGCAGCGGCGTGTTTGATCAGCTGCTGAGCAGGGCAGAGCCCTCCAGGGAATACACTGTGGAGGGCAACTTGAGAGCAGACTTTGCCAGGCTGTCTAGCACGCCAAAGAGATTGCTGGAGAAACCAGATCAGACTGAGTATCCTCCTGCAGGAAGACTTTGTAACCTGGGCCATTCGTGCCTGTGTGAAGAGGAGTCGTTCAGCTATCGAACGGTGGAACAGAAAAATGCCTCCACTCAAACTGGCCCGTGGGAAGAGGTGGCAGCTGTGCCCAAGTGTCACGCAGCCACTCAGGCCAGCGCTGTCACAGCAGACACCGGCACTCAGGCTTCTGTCACGGCCAGGGTGACAGGCACTCAGACATCCATTCTGCTGAAGGCTGCAGTGACACAGACCAGGGAGAATGAGGGCACAGAAACACCCCTCCTGCCCAGAAAGCTGTCAAGAGAAGATTATTTTCTGTCTGGAAAGGCTGTGTCCAGTTCCAGCCTGCAGTCGCTGTCTTCATCATCGTCCCAGCGCTCCCTTGCCAGCTCGGCAGGCTCGATATCTTCCCTCCGCTCCTTCGAATACCCCAGCAGCCACAGGGCGCAATATTTCCAAAAACTGCACAAGGAGAGGCAGTTCCACTACTCCACCATCAGGTCGAAGCTGAGCCACATGGTGGACATCCTGTCCCGGCGGGGCCGTGTCCCCGGCAGCTACGTGAGCCAGCTCCCCGGGAGGAGCAGCCTGAGGCAGAGGAGGGAGCTCAGCGCCAGCCTGCGCAGCCTCCGCGACGCCTCGCTCTTCTCCCTGAACAAATGAGCCCTGCCTGGGCTCACAAACCCCAGCCTCCAGCTGCTGGCACTCTGTGCCTAAAGATTCTTCCACTTCTCTCCAGCACTTTTACTATTTTTAATACTTTAATGCGTCGCTCCCCAGCACTTTGTTTTATACTATGCAATGTAAGCGATGGATAAAAGGGTTTATACGGTATCAGGTTCCTCTTGTATGCATTAGTGGTGGAGATCTTTTTAATTCTGGGTATTTAACCTCAAAACTGAACTTTTTACCTCCTTCTGGGATTGCTTATGCCCTAGTTTTAATTTATGTAAACTTGGGAAAAATCTGAGTCGCATTGAACTTGCTTGGAGTGGCTTTGGAGATTTACCTTTTATCAAGGAATTCTCAATTTTTTTCCCCAATATTGGCTTTTATTTCTACTTTATCTTTGACAGGGGAGGAATCAGCTTTTACAGAGAGCCATCAAGCTGATTTTATTCTTACTTCTGTGATAGATATGTTACTCTTCCACTAAAGTTGTGACGGGTCTGTTGAAACAGTTGCAGGTTTTTAATCTTCAACTGTATTTTTCCATTGTTTAAGCAGGTTCTTATCTTCAACTGTTCTCTTTTTCCATTGTTTAAGCCTTCTGAAACAGACTGAGGTAACTTTCTCTTTAGTTTGATCATGCCTTTGTGCAGAGATATATAAATATATATATGTGTGTGTGTTCTTCCTTCTTTGCAGTGAACTCTGCGGCGAGACAATCACTGGGGACAGGTGACAAAGGCCCTGTTCAAAATTGACAAATACACTAGGAAATGTTACGGGTTATGTTGGGTAATGGTAATTTACAAGTAACTAAGAGTTAAATAAACATTTTCCTCTTTTTAACTGTTTTATCTGAAACGCTGTTTCCTGCTCTGTTTTTCATTTATCCACTGCTAACTTGGTTTGAGGAGCTCTAGGTTTTGAAGATATTTTAAATATTGAATGGATCTTAGATTTGGTTGCTTTGCAAAGCTTTTATCTGGCTGTTTGCAGATTGCTGGGCGTGCTGGGTCTCTCACCTGAGCTGTGTGTGAAATCTCTCCCAGACCTCTGCTGTTTTTAGACCTGCATCTCGGTATTTCAGTGACCAACCACACGGAATTGACTCAAATCAGAGTCTGGGTTATGGATTTCTTGTTTAGAGGCATTTGTGTCCAGTAGATGGCACATTTCAGCTGTTGGTTGAATACTGAATGAATGAATGAATAAAAATATCCATAACTCAAAAAGGCTGCAAGTGTTGAGAGCAACAAACTTTGGTATTTCTGTCAAATCTCTACGGACAAAGAGGCTTAGCTGCTTTTATTACTCGGATTTCAAAGCAGCCACTCCTTCGCTAAAGCTGGAGGTGGGGGAAAAAAAAAGAGTTCTGTCTGCACTTGTTCAGAATGATAAGGTATTTTATTGCTTGATTCCTGGATCTGGAGCACTGGCAGCAAACCAAGCTGCAGGGAGGGAGCCAAATACACCTTCAGAGCCAATATCGAGTTGTATTTTTAAGAGCTCAAGCCCTGCAGTTCTTGAATGTGTGTAAAATCACCGTGTTTGTTCTCTGTGCTCTTTATTACACCATGCAGCTGTTAAGGTACTCGAACAGGAACAAGAAACAGTTTACAAATAAACTTTTTGCCACGGGCTTTTCACCTGATCGTGGCCGAGCTTTGTTTTCTGTTTATTCGGCATTTTAAATCGGGGTGACCGAGTCACTGGGTCGGTCGGCGCTCGGTGCTTTCCTGCTGGGGCGATTTTCCCTGTCCGACCTCAGCAGAGCATCCTTTTGATCGGGGCCGGGCGGCAGGGCCGGGGCTGGGCTCATCCTTCCTCCTGGCAGGCTGGCGCTCCTGCGGGCGCTTCCTTGGGCGTGGGGAAGGCTCCGGCTGTGCCAGCCGTGCCCGGCCCGTGGGCGAGCGGCCGGGAGGAGCCGCGGAGCGCTATAAAGGAGCCGGGGCAGCGGCGGGGCCGCTCCGGCCATGGCCAGCGCGTCGCAGTGTCTGGAGGAGGGCTCGGGGCGCTGGCCGCCGCCGGCCGGGCCGTACAGCGAGGCGCAGCGCCTGGCGCTGGAGGAGCTGGTGGCGGGCGGCCCCGAGGCGCTGCGGGCGTTCCTGCGGCGGGAGCAGCTNGGACAGCATCTACGGCTGCAAGGAGGCGGTGCGGCGGCAGATCCGCTCCGCGCGGCAGGTCAGTCAATGCCCGGCCCTGCCCTGCCCCGCTTCGCTCACTCTTCCTGAACTTTCCGTTGTTAATTACTCTCCTCTTTATTGCTTAATTTTTTTTTTCCACACTGTCTTTCGCAGTTATTTTTTAAATAGGTTCATCATTTGCCAGTTTTTTCCTCCTCATACTGCTGAAAACCGAGTTCTCCGGGTGCCGCTCAGCTCCATCAGGGGGTTGGCACCTGTGAGCGGCACATCCCGAGCGTTCCCATTCCCGGCTCCCTGAAACAGCCGCGCTTCCCCATCCCGCAGAGGAATCCTCGGCAAAAACTGGGGTTCAGCCCATGGGGAAAGATCTGCGGGGAGTTGGCACCTGTGAGCGGCACATCCCGAGCGTGCCCATTCCCGGCTCTCTGAAACAGCCGCGCTTCCCCATCCTGCCCAGAATCCACGGCAAACTCTAGGTTCATCCCATCGGGAAAGTTTCCGGAGTTGGCACCTCTGAGGGACACATCCCGAACGTTCCCATTCCCGGCTCTCTGAAACAGCCACACTTCCCCATCCCGCAGAGGAATCCACGGCAAACTCTGGGTTCATCCTATCGGGAAAGTTTCCGGAGTTGGCTCCTGTGAGCGACACATCCCGAGCGTGCCTATTNGGGAAAGTTTCCGGAGTTGGCTCCTGTGAGCGACACATCCCGAGCGTGCCCATTCCCGGCTCCCTGAAACAGCCGCGCTTCCCCATCCTGCCGAGAATCCACGGCAAATCCTGGGTTCAGCCTGTGGGGAAGCTCTGCAGGGGTAGGATCTGGCTCTCAAGGGATATTTTACTCAGATCTTGAATTGAAATATGACAATCTGAGTAATAAGTTGAAGGCAAACCTTACTTTTATCTTAAACGGAGAGGTGAGATGTAAAGAGCAGTCAGACACTGGTGGGTTTGGGGGTTTTTTTACTGTTTCTTTTCATATTTGAGAAGTTGAAAGACTGGGAAACTGTAGCATTGGAAGTAAGCTCACTTTTTCTTTCTGGCAATGCTTTTGAGGAAAAGGAATCTGTACTCAGGAAAAAACCCCCTTGCCTAGGAAGAGATCAGATTTGCCTAACATAGGGCAAAACCAGGGGTGTAATTCTATCTCAGGGTGAGGAAGAATATTTTATGTCATAGAAGATTGTACCATGTTCCATAGCCACCTGAAAAAAAAGGTGGGAGGAATATTTAATTTGAAGATCAAATTTTTCACGTGCTATCTCCTTTAAGATGCTGTAGAAACAGCCTAATGGTTTCTTCTGAAACTTGCAGATGATCGCCCTGGTGATGGATTCCTTCACAGACACGGAGATCTTCACAGACCTCTTGGAAGCCTGCAGCCAGCGGCAGGTTAAAGTGTACATCCTCCTAGATCAGTCTTCATTCTGCCACTTCCTAAAGATGTGCCAGGACCTGGGAGTTGACCTGGAGCAGGAAAAGGTGAGCCTTGTCATATTTATACAGGTAGGGAACTGTGATCTTTGAGCTGTCAAAAGAAGAAATTTTTGCAGCTGCTGCCACAATTTAAAATGGAAGATCTATAGCTCAGGCTCTTTCTTGGGAGATTTAATTATTCTTACATAAGGCAGCAATTAATAGAAAATCCAAAACCTTTGTAATTGGATGTTACAGCTGCGTTCTGAGCGCAAATACTCATGGAATGTTCGAGGAAATGCAGGAGGAACGTCCAGTTCCTAAAGCATGACTGGAGTTGCTCAGGCTTTGAAGGCTGACGGAGCAGCAGGTTCTCAGGAGCCTGTGGAATCTGGATCCTGGTGATGAGCTGACAGGAATTTTCCCAGTCACATTCTGCACTGTCAGTTTATGGGTTTGTCCCTTAATATCACATCTTTGCCTGCAAAAACAAGACAAAAATCATATTTTGGTTCCTAACGGGTGACTCTTGTGCCGGTGCAGCTCCTCAGGGGTGGTTATTGCTGTGTTACTCCTTTAAATGCAATCACTGAGCTTTGAAATCCCCCTGACTCTTGCTGTGTCTGTAACAGCTGATGAGGGTTCGAGTCATAACGGGGAGCACCTACTGCACCAGGTCGGGCGTCAAAATCATCGGGAAAGTCCGTGAGAAGTTCATGTTGATTGATGGCATTCGAGTGACAACAGGCTCCTACAGGCAAGTGCTGATTTCTTTCTCTGGTTTAAAATGATTTCTCTCTGTGAAAAAGAAACCCAGCAATGCTGCAGAATTGTTTTCCTTATCACGTTTTAGGCCCAACATTTATCCTTGAAAGAGCTCACTGCTCATCATTTGGGTTGTGAGAACAACGTAACTAAACATGATGAAGGAGAATCTTCAGTGAATACTTTCTTTCCTGATTATTCTGAATTAACTCATGATTTCCTCGCTCTTCCTTTGCTAGTTTCACCTGGACAGACGGGAAGCTGAACAGCAGCAACATTTTGATCCTGTCAGGCCCCGCAGTGGCGCACTTCGACGTGGAATTTCGGGTTCTGCATTCCCGGTCCAAGCCCATCAACCTCCAGGAGTTTTCCAGCTGCAAGAAGAGCAGGGTGTGGGACCAGCTGTTCAGGATAACAGTGGCTTCCAGAGACGTGAGCAGGGAGCACTTCCTGCGGATGGAGTTTTTGTATCTGAGAGCGTTCGTGGGCGATCTGAAGAGGAAAAGGAGCTGGCTGCACGCCTCCAGGGAGGCCGTGTACACCCCGAAGCAGCCGCTGCACACCTCGCCCCCGCTGACTAAGAGGAATGGCTCCCTGGTTATGAGGCCGCACTGGATCGTGGAGAGATGAGCTGCGTGTCCACGCAGAACCTGGGAACCACGTCCGTCCGTGCCTGTCCAGCACTGCCCTGCAGAAAGCAGCTGGGAGAGAAACCTCAGGCTGACAGAAAGTGAAACTGGAATTGTGGCTTTGTTTGAAGAGCACTGTAAAGCCATTATCGACTCCTACTATTCTGTTAAATTTTCATTTCTCATCCTGCTCTTGCATGTTTTAAGCTGATGGGTTGGCACTTTCATAGCTCAGTATCTCAACCTTTTTTTATTTTTTTCCTAACAAATCTAGATATTTAAATTAATATTCTTTAAAAGTCTGTTCCCAGGATGAAAGCAGGATTGCTGTTCAGTTCTGAAACCAGTCTTGGTCTTGTGTTGCACAAACTCCTCATTAACTGTTCCGTGACACAGAACAGGAGTTCAATTTCTAATCTAGAAACAAATATTTCAGTATCACACTACTTCTCCTCAAATGTTAGATTTTCTTCACACGAAGCAGAACGAGCTCATGTGTCAGCAAACAAGGTTTCAGCAGTGACTGAATTTAAAATAACCTTTATATTAGATTATTTGGATTGCTGGACATCACGCAGCAATGTGGGCAAGTGATAATATTCTAAATGCCCCACCATGTGCAAATGATAATATTCCAATTCCCTGGCATTACCAGATGTATTTTTTGATTTGTTTGTGGCTGCTGCTGCTGTCTGAACTTGTGGAGAAAGCTGAGTCAATCTGAAATCTGTGAAGCTGCTGCCTCTTCACAGAAATTCTAATTCCACCAGAAATGCAATGACACACGAGTCAGCAACAGAACAATTTTTAAGGTTTCATGGAAGCTCATTTTTTTAATTATTATTATTTTTTAATTCATTAATTTCTGGAGGGAAAAACAAGCTGTCTTCCCAAGTAGCTGCACATTGAGGTGTGAGCTCCAGCAGCCTGCCAGTGCAGATATTCATTAATCAAAGTAAAGGTTTGCCATTTCTAAAGTTGTTTTTGTGCAAAATACTCGGGTGTGTGCTTGTGTGAGTGTCTTGTGGGTTCTGGGCTTCAGAGGGAAAGATTAAAACTTCACTGGGGAATTTCAATCCAGATGTAAAAAAGTTTGAAACATGTATTTTTATTCTTAGCTCTATTTTCCATAAAGGCAAGACCCCTACAGCGTTGTACTCGATGCAAAATACTGTTTGTGCAATCTTATTTTATAATAATTACCTGTGTATATATATATTTTCTCAAGTGTAACTTTTCCACTTTGTTATTCATCTCATTACTTTAACAGGCAGCTCTTTCCATGTGGGATTTTTTTCTCAACATTTACTAATATATTGATACAAAAGACTGCGAGTTGTGTTTATTTTTGATTGTGTGGGCTTCGTATCAAAATACATCAAAACATATACCTAGAACTTTATGAATGTCATAATTATAACTTAATAACCTTTTTTAAATGCGGTTACTCAGCATAGCAAGTGAATATGGAGGTGGAGGGTTGTGAGGTGCAGTTTGTTAATCACCATATGTGGGAAGTTTTAAGAACATAAAAACTGATTAGTTTTTTTTCCCCCATAACTATGAATATTTGACAGTATTACTAAATTTATAGAAGCAGTTTAGTCTTTGTATTTTTTATATTTCCCTCCAGCTTCTACTTAATTAACTAAGATAAAATATAGTTAAGTAGAAACAAAGTTAGGGTGGATTGCAACTTAAAAATCGTTGTAATACGTTAGGGAAACGTAGTAATAAATGCATAATGATAAATGCCTTTAAGTTGATAATCACAGAGTCAGAAATCAAGGCATCTTAAAGGAACAAAGCAGATAAACCAGGTGCATCCCAGGCAATCGCTTTCTGCTGGAAAACTCAGCGCTCCCAGAGAAACTGTCAGCTACAAACTGGGATGGAGCTGAGGAGGCGCCGCCTTCAATGCTGAGATTGTCCCGAACCGGGACAGCTCGTGTTGGGTAAAGGGGGCAGAGATCAGGGAAAGGAGAGTGAATGGAGTGTAAATTAATTGCTGAACTTAATGAATCTGTAACAGTTTGGGAAGGTACTGAAGTTCACAGTAAAATGAACGGAGTTGTGCCTCTGGCAGGATTGCCAAGCGCCCAGCGCTGTTTGTGCCTTTGCTCTACTAATAAACATTCAATATTTCGCTGCTAAAATGCCAGCTCGTGCTTTCATTTATAACACGAGGGAAAAAAGATAATTTTTTATTGCCGGGGGAGCTCCCCCATCGCCCCGCGCCGTGAGGGGCGGGGGGGGGCGCGGTCTCCATGGCAACGCGCGCCGCGGTCACGTGAGCGCCGCTTCCGGCCGCCCTCTCACCCCAAGATGGCGGCGCCCGTGGGGCCGGTGAAGTTTTGGAAGCCGGGTGAGCGCTGAGGGGCTGCGGGGATGGAGCCCCGGGGGATAGAGCCCTGGGAGAAGGAGCCTCGGGGCGTGGAGCCTCGGATGGCCGCGGTGAAGGGTGCGGGGGATGCAGCCCTGGGGGATGCAGCCCCGGCTGCCCGCGCTGAGGGGTGCAGGGACACAGCTCCGAGCTGCCTGCCCGTTCCGCTGCCCCCCTCGGCTCTTTGGGGTTTCCGGAGCGTTTGCAGCGAAGGGCAGCAAAGCTCTGAAAGGATTCGAGACCATGTCTTCTGAGAGAAGCTGGGTTTGCTTAATCTCCACGAGAGGAGGCTTAGGGGTGACCTCGGCGCTCCCTACAAGTCTGGAGCGAGGCGGGAGCCGCTCTCTTCTGCCGCGGGAGAACCGGAGAAAATCGCCTCAAACTGAGACACGGCAGAGTCAGATTAGCTGCTATAAATATTTTTTTCACTGTTCGGGTAGTCGGGCATTGGAATAAGTTTGCCAGGGAGGTGGTGGAAGCACCATCCCCGCGGGTTTTCGAGGCTCTGGTGCTGGGTGTTGGGGTTTGGTGGTTTAGGGGTTACAGCGGTGGTTGCACTGGATGATCCTGAAAGTCTTTTCCAGCCTTGAGGATTCAGTGAGGGCAGTGGGGAATGGCTGTCCCCTCACTGGGGTGGCAGGGTGTTTGTGGCTCCAGCTGGGCGCTGCCCGGTACAGGTTGGCAGGGCAGGGGATGCTTTTTGGGGTGGCTGTGCTGCCCTTTGTGGGGTCTCAGGGGGCTGGGAAGTGTGCAGGGGAATCCCAGGGAGGAGCAAAACCCTGGCCATGGGTGGGAATAACCCTGGGGAGAGCAGCTCCGTGGAGAAGGACCTTGGAAACAGTCACAGGAAAAACTGCTTGGCAGTTCCGAATAGGGAATAACCTTTTAACAGAGGAAGAAATGCAAGCAAAATCCTAAAAAATGGGAATTCTCCTCTTTGCTCTCAGACTTTTCCAGCTGAATTTGCAGCTGGAGATGGCACGTTCTCTTAAAAGGTTTTTGTTTTTATTTCACTTGCATGACTCCTTATTTTCAGCTGTCAGTAGTTCTGTGATAATTTGCAGCAGGAATCAATCAGGTTTTAGTTCCTGAGGTAAGTTCAGAGCTGAAGCGAGAGGCATATCCCTCGTTAGTTAATATTTCGATTGCTTTCACAGAAAATTTATTTGGGGTTTTTTTTTAACATGCTGCCACCCATGATTCCTGTTTGTATAAACATATTTATTTTGGCTGTGCTGTGACACACCAGGCATAGGGGTGTTGTTCCAGTGACAATTCCCTCCCGTTGTGCAGGCTCGGAAGGTCCTGGTGTCAGCGTCTCGGAGGAGAGGCAGAGTCCTGCTGAGAGCAGCGCTGTCACCGTCATCTACAACCCCTATGCCTCCCTCTCCATCGAGCAGCAAAGGCAAAAGCTGCCGGTTTTTAAGGTACAGGAGTTCTTTTTGAGATATTAAATGTCTGGCTCTTGTGTCTTCTTTTTTTCTTTTTTTTTGAAAGAACAGTATAAAATAATTTTGTGACTTTGCTCTCTGTTTATTGGAATTTATTGTCCTGTTTGACAACTGTGACAGTTTTAAGGGCTTTGTTGATGTATGTTCTTTACTATGTGTTGTACATATAATTTATATATTTTAAAGGATTGTTTCGCTTTTAGCAGTGAACTCCACGTAACAAGAAGTTACTGTGTCTGCTAGATACGTAAATATTGTAATTTTAATTTTTTTATTTTATTTTTGTATTTAAATGCCATTTTCTCTCTCAGCTACGAAATCACATCCTTTATCTGGTGGAGAACTACCAGACTCTGGTGATTATCGGGGAAACAGGATGCGGGAAATCAACGCAGATTCCGCAGGTCAGTGTTTGCTTAGGCTGGTAAAATCAGATATTCCCTCGGGGGATTTGACCTGGAAAACTGAACAGAACCAGGAAAAAGTGTGAGGAATTAACAAATTGGTGTGACCAGTGCTTCTCTTCCCCTTTGCTGTTTGCAGTACCTGGCAGAAGCTGGCTGGACGGCCGAGGGCAGAGTTGTCGGGGTGACGCAGCCTCGCCGCGTCGCTGCTGTTTCCGTGAGTGTCCCCATCTCCCCAGCCTGCCGCTGTTCAACTCTCCAGCTGATCAGCAGCTTTCGCTGAGCTGCACCAGCTCCTGAATGAATAAATGTTTCTGCTTATCCTCCTCTGAGAGCTGCTGCTGTTGCACACTGAATTCAACCTGATTGCTGCCTCTGGCCGGAACTGCAGCTGTAGAAGCTTTGAAGTGAAATTCTGCTGTCAGCAGGACTGTGTTTGGGAGTTAGGGCTGAGCTGTGATTGACTCAGGGCTGTGCTTTTGTGACCCTCAGCTTCTTCCACAAGGTGAAGCAGTGATGGAAATCTGCGGGCCGTAATGCAGTGGAAGAAAGAAAAGTTTGTGTTCCTCTTTCTAGCAATTCACAACTAATTTTTAAATATTTTTTTACTGTATTTGGTTTTTGTTGTCGTTATGGGACGTGAGGTTTTTTTTTGGTTTCCCCTTGTAGAAATATCAGGCAGAAGAAGAAAAAACAGTTTTATTGGGAGAATTTTTTGCATATAGTGTGTTTTGGAGAGCATCACATCAGCTGTGAGGGGGAAAAGGAGGTGCTGAGGGCAAGGATTTCTCCTCTCTGGTGACATTGTCTTCACAACTGCCACCAGGCACTGGCTTGGGTGAAGTTTCTGCTGCAGAATTCTTTTTATACAGAGAACTGAGGTGCTGTTTTATAACCCTCATTTTCCCGTTCTCTTTAATGTAATAAATGGTACCTGCAAGAAATCAGCATCTCCCTGTGGTAAATCCTTTAAAATCCAGAGTTCTTTGGCCAGGTCCAGCCTGGTTCAGGGGACATCTCGAGCAGGGATGTTCCTGGGTGAGGGAAGATCTCTGCGTGCTGTGCTTTGGGCAGCCTGCCTGCAGTGTCCTCCCTTTTCTCCTTCAGCAGCTGACAGAGCACAAGTTCTCCAGGAGCTGCTGCAATGATTCCTCACAGCAAACTCTTCTTCTTTTTTCCCTTTCATGTCTCGATGCGTCATTTTCCAGCCTAAAATAGAAAGATTATTCCATTCAGGCTCAGCTCATGGACACAGCAGGGTTTTTCTTTGAGGCTGGTGCTGCAGACTGGCTGTTACAGATGAGAAATGGGGTGGGTGATTTATTGCTTTGTCTTGAGCTGAAAGTGATATTTTACTTTAACGGGTGATTTATCTGCTCTCTCATGTAGAGAATGGGCGTTGTTAAAAATAAAGATAGGTAGTTGAAAAGATAAAAGACATGGTTTAGAAATTCCTCAACTTCTGTTGTATTACCCAGACTGACAAATACCCTGGATTCTTGGGCTGAAAGTGCTAAGATTGGAACTGAAATCATGAATTTGATGGCTTAGGGTGTCACTCAAATGGCTGCCAGTGGCTCTTGCTGTAATTCTAGTGTGACTAATGCACACATTGAGGAGTTTTACTGTCTCTGGGGTTTGTGATTTCTCAAGGCTGAGGTGTGCCGAGCTGTCCTTGCTCACCAGGATCTCTTTGCTCAGGTCGCAGGCCGAGTTGCTGATGAGAGAGGAGCAGTGCTGGGACACGAGGTCGGATACTGCATCCGCTTCGATGACTGCACAGACCCCCAGGCCACCAGGATTAAGGTGAAACACGAGCAGTGTGGGGTTGCTCTGAAGGGATTAATTGAAACTCTTCGAGTTTTGCAAAATTAATGACAACTTTGTGATGCCCAGTCAGGAGAGTAGGTAACATTTCAGCTTCCCAGGTGGGTACCCCAAAATCGCGCTCGAAATGGCTGTGGCAATCCAGACCTCAATAAAATGAGAATTTTTTCTATTCTGAAAGTTTGACAATCACCATTTTACATCTAAAGGACAATTCCAAGGTATAGCCAGCTGTTGCTAGTGTGACCTGTGTGTCACTCACAGGGAAAAGCTGCAGCAAATCACAGATTAAATCACAGATTAAAAGCATCCTCCCCACCCTAAAGACAGATTTTGATCGAAAGCACAGATAAAGCCCGAGAAGGGTCGGCTCAGAGATAATTTGGTGGATTAAACAGCAGCTCTGCAGCTGCTCTGCAGTGCTGTGAGCAGTGTCAGGGTTGCTGGTGTTCCTCCAGAAGAGGATTTGCTTTCCTTGTGCTGGAACAGCAGCCATGATGAATGAGACAATTTCCTTGTGATTTATTTTTTATTTCAGATGCTGGTGTTCCTTTTACAGTGAAAGAAACAGAGATGCTGTTCATTAAATGGAGCTGAATTTAATTTTTTTTTAAAGCATGATGATAATTCATTTAGAGTTGGAAATTTGGAAAGTTTTACCATCAATTCTTGCCTAGTTCAAAACCACATTTGCAGCACAAAATACATTTTGATGGCTACATAAGGGTGGTTTCCACTGGCCAGGAGGAATAAAATACTTGAAAACTTTGAAAATTCAATGCTGATTTAAAAGCAGTCACTCTGCTTGTCTCTTAATTAGCTCTCAGAAATACATACTTGGCTTCCACAGCTGAAAATTGATCAATTTGATAGCTCATTAGAAAATTAAAGGCGAGGAAGCACTCAGGAAAAAGCCTAGAAAATCATCTTTAAAAATCACAGAACTGAGATTATCTGGTAAGGATTTTTTTAAATTTAATTTTATTTTTGTATTCACTTTTAGTTTCTAACTGATGGTATGCTGGTGAGGGAGATGATGGCTGATCCTTTATTGACAAGATACAGGTAAGAAAACATGGAATGAATGCTTGCTAAAGTGCAATTTGGAAAAAAAATGGGGTTTAGGTGATTATGAGAATGGTTTTTATAAATTACTAGTGGTAATTATGAATAAAATATTAAAAAAGTGAAAACTATTGTAGATGTTTGACTTCTTTATGTTGGAAAGGCTGCTAGAAAATAATTTGATGGTTTCAACACCAAAACCAACAGGATTTGCTGCTGTGGTTTTGGGACAAAAGCCAAATGGGCCTTGTGGAGTCTGAATTGTTTCATTTCCTAAATTTAAATTCATTTTTCTTCCTGATACTAATTAAAAAAAAATCAAAAAACAGCAAACAGGCCTTTCTGATATGCAGAAAACCTATGCAGTACAGAAAACAGAGTTGTTTTCTCCTACCCCTTTCCAAAAACCAGCCTGAACAGAGAACAGTCCGTGTGTCCCAGGTGATTTCAGGTGCATTTTTCTCTCTGCTCCATTGCTGATATTTTTTTTTTTAACTTCCAGAGTTTTGTGAGTGGCTGTGAACAGCGATAATCCAGCAGCAGATTTCAGATCATGGTGTTTGTAGAAGAAAGGGAGGCGCTGATTCTGGTTTCAGGCAAAATTATTTCTGAAATCTTCTCTTTCTGCTTTTTTCACAGTGTCCTCATGCTGGATGAAGCTCATGAAAGGACTCTGTACACAGACATTGCCATTGGCTTGCTAAAAAAGGTAATTCTTTCTTAATCCTCTGTAATTTTAATTTGGTGATTTTATTACAGTTCTCAGTTTTAATTTCCAGCCTTTTCATTAAAGCTCTGCTCCTGCTGGCTGCTAATTGAAGCCGTTTGAGGGAGTGTGATTGCTGCTTCCTCATTTAGGGAGCGTGATTGCTGCTTCCTCATTTATCCCGCAGCCTCTTGTGCATCCCCAGCTGTTTGCTTGGCTCATCTGACACTCAGGATCCTCGATTTCCTCCTCCTGAGGCTGAAACCTCTCCGTAGCTGATGGTAGCAAAAATACAGAGCTCATTCTGAGCTGTGAGGTGATCTGATAGGGGTTTGCTGTTGATTTTGAACCTACTAAAGGTCTGACTCCCACCAGAAATTGAGAGTAAATTAAAATAACAGACTGAATGTGTGTGGAGTGATCTTTAGGGATTTGTTGTTGATTTTGAACCTGCTAAAGGTCTGACTCCCACCAGAAATTGAGAGTAAATTAAAATAACAGACTGAATGCACGTGAAGTGATCTGATAGGGGTTTGTTGCTGATTTTGAACCTGCTAAAGGTCTGACTCCCACCAGAAATTGAGAGTAAATTAAAATAACAGGCTGAATGCACGTAGAGTGATCTGATAGGGGCTTCTTGCTGATTTCAACCCACTATCGGATCACTTCACACACATTCAGTCTGTTATTTTAATTTACTCTTCATTTCTGGTGGGATTCAGATCTTTAGTGGGTTGAAAGTCAGCAACAAGCCCCTAAAGATCTGACTCCCACCAGAAATTCAGAGTAAATTAAAAAACAATCTGAATGCCATTAAAATAAATATATGAACCACCAAACAGTCATCGGGTTCATGGACCTGTGGGGTGATATGGCTGCTTCATTCCTCAGATGTGTGGTAGTTTAAAGCAGTTTTATAAAGAAGTTTTTGACAATCTGGGTTCTCTAAAGCTTGGTCTGGTCTGGTATTTCAGAGAGCAGAGTTTTTACTCTTGGCTGTTGCTGGTCTCTCTCCCAGGTGCAGAAGAAGCGTGGGGATCTTCGCCTGATCGTGGCTTCGGCCACCCTGGATGCAGAGGTACAGCTCAGAGATTTGGGTTGAAATAAGAGACTTTTGGGGCAGCTCTTTATGTCCAGCTTGTCCTCTGTGCTGCTTGGGCAGGAAAAAATTCTGAAATCTGCTGCTGCTCTTTTTTGTTTTCATGTTGTATTAGCAAACTGTTTTGGAAATTGATTTAAATATTAATCTGCTTTTTATATATTGATACTTTTTTTCTCATTTGTGTTCTTGATTAAAAATTGTTCTCCTGGCTAAATTTATTGAGAGAGTTGATTTAGCTGAGTTCTGCTGATAGAAATAATCTGAGGCAGCTATAGACAAGTAAAAATAAGTGATAAATGAACAGATTTCATTTCAGTGAGATCTTACTTGATCCCTGATTGGCCTGTGGCCTGTGGAAGTTTATATAAACTTTCTAAAAACACCATTAATTAAATTTGTGGGTCTGTCCTCCTGAGCTGCTCAGCCCTGCAGGGGTTGTAGCAGAGCTGTTACTCAGCACATCCCTGCTGCTCCCCTCTGCTCGGTGTTCCTGGAGCTGCTGGTTGCTCATTTCTCTCTGAATCTGCTCACTGGAGCTGGAAATCTCTAGGACACCATGTGAGAGTGATTTCCTGCAGTTTGCCACCTGCTGTATAACAAAATCCTTGATCTGATTCCTTCCAAACCTGCTGCTTTCATCGAGGATCTCCTCGCTCTTGTGCTGTGGGATTGTGTTTAAAAAAAACCAACCCAAAACCAGGTTTAAATTTATTTTTTCACATTTGCATTTGCACTGCTGTATATTCTCCTGGCAAAGTTTTAACTGCCAGGAATCACATTTCAAACAGATGACAGTTAATCTGAAATAAGTTAATAGGAACAAAATGGTTGTCGTGACTCTGTAAACATTTTCTTTTAATACAGAAAGTTTATGGTTATTTCTGTAATGCTCGTAAAAGTCGAGATGAATTATTTGGGTTCTTAAGTTCAGTCTTTTGCTGTTATTTATTAAAAATACCATGTGACAATAAATTTAAATTTATGAAGGTGTCTCGCAATGCATAACTCAAAACCTTACATAAATCACGCTTAACTCTGCTTTTACAAAGTGAATCTTGGTGTTCAGGAAGGGCTGTGAAATTTTCTCACTCCTCCAAAAATGGATGAGAACATGCAGGCCCTACACAAACCTTTTTGCACCAATTATTTCTAAATTCTTCTCAGCTTTGACTTTGCTGATGTGATAGATCCAATTAAAAGTTTCTTTATCTTCTTTTTCCAACTGGATCAGCTGATATAATTAATTTTATTTCCCTTTTCAATTTTTACTTCTCAAAGCAATAAACATGCAAGACTGTTTGTGTTTAAACTCAAGACAGAAGGCAACAAAATCAAACTCTCCCATTTTTTAATTGGCACTGTCAAATCGATGAAGCAAACACCCAAGTAGCAGTGATTTAACTTCGTGTCTTTAGGTTTTTCTCTGCATTCTTTGAGGTGTCCAACTGAACGTGTTTGTTTTGATTTTGTGCAGAAATTCAGGGATTTCTTTAATCAGAACGACACCGGCGACCCCAGCAAGGACACCAGCGTGATCCTTACCGTGGAGGGGAGGACGTTCCCAGTGGACATCTTCTACCTGCAGAGGTGACTTCCTGCCCGGGCTTGGGGTGGTGGCGCTGTGCTGTCACCTGGAGCTCCAGAAGCTGCTCTGATTGTCCCCTCTGCAGGGGAGGACTCTGTGCCTGTTTCCTGCTCATTCTCTGCTGTTTTCTCTCCCCGTAGCCCCGTTCCTGACTATATCAAATCCACCGTGGAAACGACGATGAAAATTCACCAGATGGAGAGTGATGGTGATATCCTGGCATTTCTGACTGGCCAGGTATAAACACAAGCAATTTTTTTCTTTCTTTTTTTTA